>JAQZBX010000933.1:0-36542 GCA_029593785.1 Cabassous unicinctus
TTTTTCTTTTAGCAAAGCATTATAGTTTTCTGAATAAAAGTGCTTTACATCTTTGGTTAAGTTTGTTCCTAAATATTTGATTCTTTTAGTCATGATTGTAAATGGAATTTTTGTCCTGACTTCCTTCTCAGACATCGCATTACTGGTGTATAGAAACACTAATGATTTTTGCATGTTAATCTTGTATCCTTCCACTCTGCTAAAATAGTTTATTAGCTGTTGCAGCTTTGTTGTATATTTTTCAGGGCTCTAGGTATAGGATCACATCATTTGTGAATAGCAAAAGTTTTGCTTCTTCCTTTTCAATTTTGATTTCTTTTATTTCTTTTTCTTGCCTGATTTCTCTAGCTAGAACATATAGAACTATGTTGAAAAACAGTGGTGACAGTGGGCATCCTTATGTTGTCCCTGATCTCAAAAGGAAAACTATCAGTCTTTCACCATTTAATACAATGCAGCTGTGGGGTTTTCATATATGGCTTTTATAATGTTGAGAAAGTTTCCTTCAATTCCTATCTTTTGTAGTATGTTTATCAAGAAATGATGATGTAATTTTCAAATGCCTTTTCTTTGTAAATAGATAAGATCATTTGAGTTTTCTTCTTTGATTTATTAATGTGATGTATTATGCTGAATGATTTTTTGGTGTAGAACAGCACTGCATGCCTGATATAAAACCCACTTGATCATAATGAATAATTCTTTTAATGTGTTGTTCAACTTAGTTAGAAAATATTTGGCTGAGGATTTTTGCATTTGTATTCATTAGAGAAATGGATCTGTGTTTCTCTTTTTTCATAATATCTTTATCTGGCTTTGGTATTAGAGTGATATTGGCTTCTTATTTTTTTATCAAGGAAGGATTTTTTTTTAATGTAAGCATTGATATCTAAAAATTTACTTCTTCATACTGCCTCCACTGCATCCCATAGGTTCTGATACATTGTGTTCTTATTTTAATTCATCTTGAGATATTTATTGATTTCTCTTGGAACTTCTTGTGTGACCCACAGATTATTAGTGTGTTGTTTAATCTCCATATATTTGTAAATTTTCCATTTTTCCACCTGTTGTTGATTTACAGCTTTATTCCATTATGACCAGAAAAAATGTTTTGTATAATTTCTATTTTCTTGAATTTATTGAGATCTGCTTTGTGACACAACATATGGTGGATGCTGGAGAAAGATTGATAAGCACTTGATAAGAATGTGTATCCTACTGTTTTGGGGTGCAATGTTCTGTACATGTCTATTAGGTTTAGTCCATTTGTCATATTATTCAAGCTCTCTGTTTCTCTTTTGAACCTCTGCACAGATGTTCTATCCTTTGCTAAGAGTGGTGAATCAAAGTCTCCAAGTATTATTGTAGAAACATCTATTTCTCCCTTCAGTTTTGCCATTGTTTGCCTCATATAATTTTTGGCATCCTTTTAGATCATATACATTTATGATGATTATTTCTTCCTTGTGAGTAGTACCTTCTATGAATACATAACATCCTTCTTTGTACCTAATAATAGTTTTTCTTTTAAAGTCTATTTCACCTGATATAAGTAAAGCCATTGATTGCAGCTTTTCTTTTTTTTTTTTTTTTGGTTACTGAATGCATGGAAAATCTTTATCCTGCCTTTCACTTTCAATTTGTTGGTATCCTTGAGTCTAGATAGCACATAGATGACACATATTCTCTTATCCATTCTGCAACTCTGTGTCTTTTGATTAGGGAGTTTAACTCATTAACATTCAATGTTATTGCTGTAAATTAAGTTTTTACTTCACCCATTTTGACCTTTGGGTTTTATCTTTCACATTTTGTTTTAACCATTCTTTTTATACTTTTAGTTACTTTTACTGATATAATCTTCGTTTCTAGACTGTCTTCCAAGCCTCTCTCTCCAGTCTTTTCTTTTCAGGCTGTAGCACTCCCTCTAATATTTTCTGTAAGACTAGTCTATTGGTTACAAACTCTCTCAATTTCTGTTTTTCTGTGAATATTCTTAACTCATCCTCAGTTTTGAAAGGCAATCTTGCCAGTTATAAGATTTTTGGCTGGCCTTTTTTTCTCTTGCAGTATCTTAAATATATCATACCACTGCTTTCTTACCTCCATGGTTTCTGATGAGAAATCAGCATTCATTTCTACTGGGTATCTCTTGTATGTGATGCATTGCTTTTCTCTTGCTGCTCTCAGAATTCTTTGTCTTTGGCATTCAACATTCTGAATAGTGTCTCAGAGGAATTTTATTCAGATGGCAATACATTGTGCTTCTTGGAAACTGATATCTATGTCCTTCAATAGGGTTGAGAAATTTTCAACTGTTATTTCCTCAAATATTTCTTCTTCCCCTTTTCCCTTATCTTCTCCTTCTGGGACACCCATGACACATAGGTTTGCACATCTCTTGCCATCATTTATTTCCCTGAGAATTTGTTTAATTTTTTCTAATCTTTTCTTTATCTGTTCTTTTGTATGTTCACTTTTGGAGGACATGTCTTCAACTCACTGATCCTTTTTTCTACCTCCTCAAATCTGCTGTTATATGTCTCCAGTGTATTTTTAATTTCATTTATCATGCCTTTCATTCCCATAAGATCTGCTATTTTTCTATGTATGCATTAAAGTTTTCTTTGTGCTCACCCAGTGTTTTATTATCTTTAATCTCTTTAGCCATCTCATTTAAATTCTTAAGAAGATTTTTTGAACATCTATGATTAGTTGTTTCAGCTCCTTTATGTCATCTGGAGGCTTATCTTGTTACTTTGACTGGACCATATATTCCTGTTTCTTACTATGGATTGTAATTTTTTTTTTTGGTGTCTTGGCATCTGGCTTAATAGATATATTTATTTTAATTGCAATTTCTCTTGTTAGTTTAAAGTTTTCTTGACCTTTCTCCTTTGATGATTATGCAGTGGGATTTAATTGGTATTTTAAGCTCTGAAATCTGATGCTGCCCTTGTTGCACCTTGAACTGATGAAACTTCTCCTACCTTTCTCTTCTACCTGGGGAAGGGACAGAGCCATCTCTGTGTATATTAATCCAAGCCATGCAGGCCAAGACCATCTACAGTTGCCCAGAGAGAAAGAGGAAGCTTCAAGTCTCTTCCTCCCATCCCTGGGGCAGGGATAAAGCTGAAGATGTGGGCAGCAAACTAAGCTGTACAGGTCAAAACTGACCACAGTTGCCCAGGTAAAATGACATAGCACCAGCTCCCCTCCTCCCCTGCCATGTCTAATGATGGACTTTAACAGTGCCCAGAAATCTAATGTGTGTGGCCCAAAAGCACCTGCAGTTGCCCTGAGATGCT
The DNA here is from genome assembly GCA_029593785.1 of Cabassous unicinctus. NCBI lineage: Eukaryota > Metazoa > Chordata > Mammalia > Cingulata > Chlamyphoridae > Cabassous > Cabassous unicinctus. Next base: position 3,312 of record JAQZBX010000933.1, read on the forward strand.
GAGGGAGTACTGTCCCTTCTGCCCTTTAAGGGGTGGACATGGAATTACAGGCATCCAACAGACCGGTCGTTGCAGGCCAAACGCACTTGCAGTTGACCAGAGAGGCTGAGGAAACACCAGCCCCCTCCTATCCTATTAGCGGTTAGAGTGGATCCACAGGCACCTAACAGTCCAGTCAGTGCAGGCCAAAAGTGCCTGCCATTTCCTGGAGAGGCTGAGGAAACACAGATCCATCCTTTCCTATTGGTGGGGGGATGGGGATATAGCCATAAGTGTTTGACTATTCAGTCCATGTGGGCGAAAAGCACCTGCAGTTGCTCAGAGGGTCTGGGGAGACACCGTCTCTCTCTTGTCCTATCAAGTGTTCATGTTGGAGACTCAATCATCCAATAGTCCAGTTTGTGCAGGCCAAAAGCACATCCTATCATATGGGGAGGGCAGGGGTGGAGTCCCAAGCACTCAACAAAACAATCCAGGTGGGCCCAAAGTGCCTACAACAGTTGCCCAGAGAGGCCGAGGCGACACAGCTCCCCTCTTATCCTATGGGGGTGGGGTGGAAATGGAGATACAGGTGTCTGAGGATACAGTCTGTGTAGGTTGAAAGTACCTGCAGTTGCCCAGAAAGGCTAAGGAAACACAGTTCCCCTTCTTATTGTGGAGCAGGGATAGAATCCCAGGTGTCCAGCTATTGAGTCTGTGATGATCAAAAGCACCTGCAGCTAACCAGAGAGGCTGGTGCAGTTCTCTCCAGCTTCCTCCCTCCCAGAGGTGGGGCTGTGGTCTAACATAGGGCTGCAATTCCATCTGGGTGGGAAGAAGTCATTCCTTACAATCACTGTGATTTTCAATAAGTTCCATTCTCCCCCATGCTGGGGGTGGAGTTTAAATGGTGGTTACTGGCCTCTTTCTGACTTGGACAGACTCAAACATTAGCTGTTCTTAGGATTATACTTTATCCAGCCAAATTTACTAATCAGTAGTTGCAGTCAGTGCCTGACCATCTCTTCCTACCCCATTTTTGGGAAATGAAGCTTCCAACTCCAGTCACAGAATGGCTCCCAAGGCAGTTTGCATTGTGGAGGATGGGCATGGGTGTCCACAGCATAGAGCGCTGTACTCACAAAACTTCACTGCAGATGGGCAGTTTCTTCCTTCCATTCTTTCAAGGATATTGCAGGATGCTTTTCTGGCCTCCTTGGCCTCTCAAACAGGTGCTTTAGATAGCTTTGGGTGATGTCTAACTGCCCTGTAGGACAAACTGACTCTTGGAGCTCTTTACTCAATCACCATCTTGCCCCTCCCCTCCTGACATTTTTAATTTTAATGAGTACAACTTATGAATTATTTCTTTCATGTATCATGCAATTGACCATTCACATTTGAAGTGACAATTCATATAGTTCAGTTAATATCTAACATATTTTAACTGCTTTGTTGCCTTTGTTCCTTGTTTAGTTTTTATCTTCCCTCTTTTTCTGTCTTCTCTGGTTTTAATCAAGCATTTTATATGATTCCATTTTGTCTCCTTTATCAGCATATCAATGATATTTCTTTTGTTACTTTTTAATGTTTTCCCTTCAATTTGTAATATATGTTTTCTCCCTCCCATCCCTTATACCATCAATGTCATTCTTCCCATTCCTTGTAAGCTATAATCACCAAATAAATTGTTGCTATTATTTTGAACAAACCATTATCTACTATATCAATTAGATTTAAGAAAAATAAAATATTTTATTTTTCCTTTGTTTATTCCTTCACTAATGTGCTTCCCATCCTTATGTAGATATGAGTCTCTTACCTATATCATTTTCCATTTCTCTGAAGAACTTCTTTTAATATTTTTTGATGTTTACTGACAATAATTTCCTCAGATTTTATTTATCTGAGAAGCATTTTTTTTCTCCCTTATTTTGAAGGCTGATTTTTGCTAGAAAGAAAAATCTAGGCCTGTGCTTATCTTACTTGATGGTCTATGAGCTTCTTGGAACTTCAGTTTGTTGTCAGTCATTAAATTTGGAAAATTCACAGCCATTATTGCAATTACTTTTTCTGTTCTTTTTTTCTCTTTCTTTTTCTCTGGTATCCCTCTTGTTTGTATGTTACACTTTTTTAAAAATTGTCACACAGTATTTTGATAGTTTGGGTTTTTAATTCATTTTTCTCTTGCTTTTCAGTTTAGGAAGTTCTTAAATGATATCTTCAAGTTTACTGATTCCTTCCTCAACCATTTTCATTCTACTGATGAGCCTATCAAAAACAACCTTCATTTCATTATTGCAAGTATATCTTTTTGATGTTTTCTTAACATTACCATCTCTCTGTTTGCATTACCCATTTTTCTTTCATGTTGCCCAATTTTTCCCTAGAATACTTAATATATTAAGTACCATAATTTAAAAATTTCTCTCTGATAATTCCAAAATACCTGCCATATCTGTGTTTCATTATGATGCTTCCTTTTTTTCTTTGACTGTGTTTTTTCTTGCTACTTAATATGATTTGTCATTTTTGTTTGAAGTTAGACATGGTATATTGGGTAATAAGAACTAAGGCAAATAGGCATTAAATGTAAGATTTATGCTTATTTGACTAGAAGTTAATCTGTGTTTAATGTTTGTTGTAGCTCTAGTGGCTTCAATTTCCTCTAGTCTCCTTGTTTTTGTCTCCTCTTTTGCATTGGATTTCCCTAGGAGCTCCTTTCTTAAACAAATTCTATGTTTTGCGGATCTCTCAGTTATAATACACTCTTCTTATTCTGGAGATTTCTTGATGTGGTAATGTTAGGGGAGAAGGGAAGTGTTGCATAATCTTATGATTAAATCTGTGTGGTGTTGTCATCTGGGCTGTGACCTTCAGAAGAGTTTCTTACCTCTTCTTTTTTTATCTTTTTATGCTAGACAGTAAGGCTAGGGGGCTGGTGTTTCCCAAATGTACTTTTTCTATGTCAGAATAAGTAAAGAAAATTAGTTTCCCTTGAAGGTTGACCTTTATTACAGAGAACAGTATGCACTAGGCATATTTCAAAGTGGTTACTTTTCTGACCCCATGCAGGAAGCATGAGATTTTTGACTTAGATTTTTACCATGATAACCTGATAGAACTCTTGGATGCAAAACTCATAAAATGTGGGGTCCACCCAAAAACTGGGCCCCCTGAGGACTTTTTAATTCTCAGACTAGTACTTATTTAACTTCTAGCAATTCATCAATTACAGTTAAAGTGTTCTTACCCAGTGATCACTTGTTCCAGCAGCTACTGCTCCATGTTGGCTGTGATTTACTGTATTAGCTTGTTTCTCCAGTTTGGGGGCATATGTTTGACCTTTGACCTCAATTCCCTAATAAATCTAAGAAGAGTTATTGATTTTCAGTTTCTTCTTTTTTCTTATTGAAAGGATAGGTGTGATGACTTCAAAGGTCTTTTCATTTTAGAGCAGAAAATGGAAATCTCATTTAATTTTATATATTAGTGCTTTGTTACATGGTATACCACTTAGAGAGAGATCTGAGTTTGATGAGCAATTTTTAGGCTTCTAAAATTAATATAATTACAAACAGGCGCTGAACTACATACACTGAACTAAGTCTCCAATTCTCTTACATGACAGCTTGATTATTTCCTGACCATAGGCTACCAGACCACATATGCAAAAAGAGACATATCAAAAATAAAGTGATGCCACCATGTGCCTTGCCATGTAACAAGCTAAAGGCCAAGGATGGGCAGCAGCCAGCCTGAGAATGCCACAGTCTTTGAGAAGAAAGCATCATCTTAATGATGCATTGATTTGAACATTCTCCTGGCTTCAAACTGGAAAATGAAGAGTAAGTATTAATGAAAAAATTGGAGGTGGTCACAATGCTTTTCCCATTACCAAAAGGACTGCTGGTGAAGCATTATGCTGTACAGTCTCAACTTCCATTGTATGAGTGGCAAGATGTAGGATCTGGAGAGTGTGATGTTGGAGTAGTAGCTTCATTTGGCTGACTTTTGAGTGTGGTCCTTATTCTTGAATTCCCCTATGGCATATTGAATGCCCAACCCAGTGGCTTCCTTAAGTGGTGTGGTCCAGCCCCTATAATATATACAGAGCTCCATAGAGACAGTTACTGTAACAATAGTTTTGCAAATTAGACTTAAATGTTTTGATGTAGGCCTAATTTTCAAACAAGAAACTCTTCTTGTGCCTCCCAAGAGAACCACAAAGGAACTGGAAGCATTGTTATCAAGACTGGTTGCCACCATACTTAAGTCAGTTTTGAAAAATTTGCCTGAAAGTTTGAACAATGGAAGGAAGCAACCAGCTGAGAGGGAAACATATGACTTTTGTTGGTAATAGATGTATAAAATGGGAAGAACAAATTTCAGAGCAAATATTCAGATGCTATCATGCCATTGGAAATGCAATTCCATTGCAGACACTTTGGATGGGTTATACACTTATACTTCCTCATTTGGTAGATGTCAACAGTCCTGTCCTTGTTGAGTGGCTGTATTGCTGTTCCATCAGCCATGTTCAAGAAAATATTAACAGCTACTGATTTCTACAATGGATATTTACAACCTTGGTGTATATATATAAATATTCCAAAGCCCAACCATGCCAGACACTCAGATTTCCAACAAAGAAGCAGTAGGAAAAAAAAAATCCTTATGTAACAGTGCATTAGGTAGTTAGGAAGAGAAGGACAAGAACTTTATATGTGTTTGTAATTTATTAAAAGCCTATTTACAAGGAATTACCATGACTTGATTATTTGAGGCATGATATCACAACGTAGTTAAAACATACAAATAATATCAGATAAAAAGTATAACCTACAAAATATCTTTTAATGGCAATGAATGCAAAAGTTGAATATTTTTATTTTTTCATAGAAAAATGGCAAAATGTAGATATCCCCATACAATGTAATCACTCTACAATTGCATAACAATTTGATATATTTTAGGTGTTTTAACCCTTAGAATTAATGAGTTGATAAAATGTAATATTTAATATTTTATATTTTACAATCACAATCTTATAAAGTTGTATTGTGAAATTATGTAAGGGAATTATATTTTTAATTGAGATGTGAAATCTTATTTGTGAGCATTTCAATGCCAATAATGGAAGCCAACAGAAATTAGCATAAAATAAAAGGTATGGGATTTTTATAGGCACTCTAATTGCAAAAGTGCAGTTGTACCTAAAAAAGGGGCTAGAACCAGAAAATGGAAAAGGATGTTTTTCAGACTCTCACCTCTATGGTTTTTCCTTCCTCAAATGAATTATTCTCTTCTTTTTGCACACTTTTTTTTCTATCTCGTTCAGAAAGTATGATATGGCTTCCTCTATCTGCTTTATCAGCCTAGATTCCTACTTGCCAAAAGTAAAGAAAGTTCCTGAAAGTCCATTGGGTTCTTTGTGGAAATTTTGGGAATTTTGGAAAAGAAGGCTCAGAAAACAAGCAGAAACAAGTACAGATACATAGTCAAAGCAACAGCAGAGATATTCCACTGAGTTGATTTAATAAAGCTACCACTGACATTAACATTTAATATTGGATCCCATACCTTACTCCCTGACACCACCAGTATTAGACACTGGAAATTGTTACCTTTGACATTTTGCTCCTGGTAATTAGTGTGACAGCACCATTGTCACACTAATTGATAGTTTAAAGTTCAAAAATGTTTGTATTTCCAATGGAATAGGGGTATCTGTGCTTCCCAGAGACCTGAGGAAGAATACACATTTGTTTACACATTTTTTTTCACCTTTACGAATACACAACCTTCTACAGAGGCTTACAATTTGTGTATCCTATCAAAATAAGAGTCAGTAATCCTCAAAATTATGACATCTCCTTTACCATTTCATGTGATAGATTCCAAAATTAATAGAAAAAATATAATGTAGTTACCTATTTCCAATGTCAAATTCTTGGAGGGAGAGTGTCTGATTTGGCAAAATGTGATTACATCTGGTTAACTGGCCAGAGGACAAGAGGACAGGGACATGCAATATAAATATGGGCAGGGCCACCTTTGTACCACAATCTTGGTGGCATAAAACAAAAAAATATGTGTTCTGGAGGCCAGAAGTTTGAAATTAGTTTCCTTGTGCTGAAATCATAGAATCCACAGGACTGCACATCCTCTGGAGGCTCTAAGAGACCTCAGCCCATGCCTCTTCCAGCCTCTGGTGGCTGCCAGGACTATTTTGCTTGAGGCTGCAAAACTCCATTCTCGGCTTCAGCGGAAACATTGCCTCCTCTTCCATGTATGCCCAATTTCCCTCTGCCTCTTTCTTAGAAGGATACATGTGATTGCATTTAGAGCTCACCCACCTAGATGATACAAGATCATTTTCTCATCTCAAGAGCTTCTTAGTCACATTTATAAAGTTCTTTGTGTCATAAACAGTAACACATATTATAGAGATTAAGACAAGAATATCTTTTGGGGGGCCATTGATTATACTACTACAGTCTTTCCTCTAGTCCTTCAAAATTCTTGCCCATTCCAAAGGCAAATTATATTTACCACATCCTAAAATGTCCAAAAGTCTCAACCCACTACAGCATCAGCTCAAAATCCAAAATCTCATATAAATATCACCAGCTCAAAAATTTCAAATTCTAACATATAAATTATCCAACCAGTTATGGGTAGGGTTCTGATAAGCTCTCTCCTAGGGGAAAATTCCTCTGCATCTGTGAAACTAGAAACAAGTTATCTGATTTCCAAGATATAAAGGTGAGACAAGCATAGGATAACAATTATAAATTGTCCCATTGCAAAAGAAAGAAAATGGAAGGAGGAATGGAATCACTGGTCCAAATCAAGTTTGAAATCCATTAGAGAAAATCCCATTAGGTTTCAAGTTCTGGAATTCCTCTGGGGCCTATGGAATTTATGAGGACTATCACTTTACAGAGAGACCAGGTCCCAAGAAAAGGAATCTATCATTTGGAAGACATCTCAAAACTTATTTATTACAAAATAAAATGCTAGTAATTTTAAACAATATCCTTGAAAACATTTTGCATACTCTCACATTGTCTTGTCGGAGAAAATGTCAACAAAGCGTACAAAGAGTACATTGTCTTTCAAATCTAGGCCTCTTCTATAATTAATATATATGAACAATTCAGAAAATTACCCTATATTGTGATTTCTTTTATTGAAATTGTTTTGCAAATGAACAGTGCTTTTGTTACAGTAAATTTAATATATATTGTTATTTATAATATATATTACAGTAAGTCATTTGCTTTTCTTAATTCTCTTTTCAGTCAAGAATTTCTCTACATGGATCTCTTTTCAAAGTAGACAGAAAAATAAGTTTTACCATAAAAGGTAAGCATTTCCTAAAAGCATGAGTTTCTTGGAAATCCATCATGGCTTCTGTTTGAATCTTTTCTATCATGAAAATATGTTTGCCTCTCTATTTAAAATCCATTGATGTATTTGTGCTATTTGAAGTGACAAATAGAGTCTTTTGCAATGAAAAGAAATTAAGCTACCAAACAATGTGTCAAACTCTACTTTTCTTCTAGCTTTGTATTTGCAAGACTGCCTGGTTAATGATTTGAAAAAAATGTCCCACTGCCCCATTTGACACTGGGTGAAATGAAGCAACATTGTCATACTTCACTGCCTTTAGTCCCAATAACATGTCAAATTCTTCTGCGATAAACTGCAAACCATTGACTGTTTGTTTTTTTTTTCCAAGCAACCCTTATTTTAGAAACAATTTCCTGATATCTCCCACCCTTATCATGGTAGTAAAAGACAGCCTTTTCACAATGAAATAATTCTGTGGGCACATAGATATGAAACTGCCATTTTTAACATTACACGGTTAGCATTTTTGTTTTGTTTTATTTAGTATCTAATAATACTAAGAGCTACCATTTATTTAGCATTTACTGTGAATCGGAGCCTATGCTAGATATTTGATTTTTTACAACTCTAATGAAACAAGTATTTCCCCCTTTTTCAAATAAAGAAATTAAAGTTTAGAAAATTAGCTTTCAAAGGCAATACTACTAATGCAAGGCTAAAAATAAACGTTTATGTTTCTCAGAGTGAAAAGTCTATGGGCATTGCATTTTACTGCCTTGCCTTTGTGACGATGGCTAAACATGAAAATAAACTTTGTGCTCATTTTCTCTTCCACTTCTTATCAATGGGAAGTTTACAATTAGGCCAGGAATAAACTTGTTGATGGTCAATGGAAGGATCATTCTTTGGATCAATAATATGTATCTGTTTGAATAAGAGAAAATTCTATATCCTTTTTCTTGGGGCACAATAAGGTTATTGAAAACAGTCATTAAAACATAGTTGATTTTAATACCTTGGTTCTTTGCATTTTCCACTAGCCATATCCCTACCTGCATCTGTGAACATGAAAATAACCCAATTCTCTGATAAGGCACCAGTGGGAAGCATAATAAAAAAGTTTCCTTTTTCAGTGGAATGAAAGAAACAGTAGAGTGACCTGGATCAATTTTTTCCTGGAAGAGATAGCACCTAGGCTGTTTAACCTACTATTGCTAAATGACATGGGCATTTAGACATACTTGCAACTCCTTTTATGCTCCACAATTCTCTTTCTGCATGCTTTTCATCCCCAGGGACACTGCTCCTTGTTATTTCCCTCTTGGGCTTTCTGCAAGTTATCCAACAGACTCAAGGCATAACTGTTTTCTGCATACTGGGAATACATAGCTCCCTAAGTCATAAAACAATATTGTCTTTTGTCAGCTGAGGCTAGGACAGAGGAAAGAAGCATTCTTATTAATGTATGACAGTCAGGGAGAACAACTCCATGCCCCAACCGCCCAAATTAAACAAGGATTTAGACCTCATTTTTATCCCCGAATATCTGAGATAGTTTCTATTCTCATAAGTTCCAATTTTTCTTCAAACCCTGCTAGATTTCCCCTATGATAGCTTGTCAAAGTTAGCCCCTTCTCACTGCATACATGAAACAAATCTAATGTGGTAATTTTGCATAATAGATGGAGTGTATTGGTCAGCCAAAGATGTGCTGATTCAAAGTACCAGAAATCTGTTGGTCTTTATAAAGGGTATTTATTTGGGGTAGAAGTTTACAGTCACAAGGCCCTAAAGAGTCCAACTCAAGGTTACTTCCTTATCAAACTCTGTTGCCATGTGTTGAAGGTGACTCTGTGAGGGTTCAGCCTTCCTTCTTCCTCTTAAGGCTCCATGGTCCCAGCTTCTTCTGATTCAGCTGTAGGCTGGCATAAGGTTCATCTCTCTTCCCAGGGCTCATTTCTTTCTAGACTTAGCTGCTCTGTTCTCTTCACAAGGTCAGCTGTAGACTATTAGGCTCATCTCTCTTCCCAGGACCTCTGCCGCCTCTACTGAACTGCCTCTATTCTTCTATGTTCTTCTCCTTTGTGTCTACTTCCATGTGAGATTCTGTTTTATCAGCCCACGGAGGCTGGGACTCAATGGTGAATAATGCTATAATGATGTGGTTGAATCAAAGCCCTAATCATAACATCATTTAATCAGACATCTCAGCTGACTCTAATACAATCAAAGGGTATCACGAGAGAAACAGACCAGCATACAAACATAATCGATATCTCTTTTTGGAATTCATAAATAATATCAAACTGCCACATGGACATAGAAAAAGAAAGCAGACTATTAAAAATATCAAGACCAGGTGTCAAATTTTATAGAAACTATTCAGTGTAATATCAAATTTAATGATAAGGTATTTTTCTTAAAATATGTAAAAATAGTATTTATCTCACAAGGTTGGTTGATTTCAGATTTGAAAGACATAACTTTAAAAAATTTCCATGCCTAAACCAAGAAAGTAAAATGGGTATTATTATATCTATGATTGTTTTAAGAATTATGTTAATAGTGTTGACACTAAACACCATATATGTGCATTTTTAAAACAAATAAACAACAGTGCTTGCATGGATAATGACAAGAAATCCTCTAGGCTTTTAATAACTTTTTCTGTGTTTTACGGAAATCAATAGCAATATTAGTAAGCTTTTCAACAAGTAGCCATGTGTTCAAGATGGAAATTGTTCATTTTTGAAGTTTTTGTGTCTTTTAACTTCCATTTTATGAATCTATTGGCAACAATATGAGACTTGCGAATTGGAGTATTACCATGTGTTCCATGGAAATATCCCATTTACCATCAAATCACTTCATCAGCCATCACCAAACACACAGTTACACCATTCCCAATCAAGGGAGGTAGTATCTCTTACTCCAAGGATCAAGCATTGAATGTTTCTGGTTTTTTTTTCAAATGCCCTATTATTTAAACTGTTGGACTTAAAAAATATATATATCAAATTTTTCCTTTTTTTGAAGAGTAATAATACATGTACCTGGTTGAAAATTCTATATTTATGAAAAAAAATTTAAAATGTTTATTATCCTGATGGCCAGTTTTAACATTTTCATGCATTCTGAGGTGTCCACTCTTGACCAAAATGCTGAGTGTGATCTTTCAGGCCCACATAGGCAATTACAAAGGCTTTACCTGGCAGGCCTCCTGGGGAAAGCTGCCCTCCCCATACCAGACTTGGTACACAGAAAATGCATTGCAGTCTTTGAAGGGAGTTATAGTCAAGGATTCATGTCCACCAGGCTGGTTATACTCTTGAATATCTGCATTCCCAGCTCAGGTATGTCTTTATTCAGGTTGTGGAAGAGAAGTGACTTATAGCCAAAGACTTCCTCAGGTACTTCTGCTAAGACCTTTTCAGGGAGTTGTTGGGGAGACTTTAAAGACACTGTGACACAGTACTTTCCAACTCTTATTCCCATCTCTTCTCCCCCGCATCCCCCACACTGCCCCCGACTCTGGGTCTATGAAACTGCAAGGACCCTTTGTTTGGGGATCCCCTGGCACTGAGACATACCTCATGTCTGTGCTGGTCCTCACCCAGAGCCATTCCATGAGCAAAAATGGAAAAGAGGGAGCTGGTGCTTTTCTCTGAGTTAGCCTTTTGCTTATACATCACAGTAAGTAATTAGATTCTTAACTGCTATTTTCATTTTGGCTAGTTGTCTTAATAGATTACCTTCAACACCTGACAGCTCAGTTCTTTCAGCTCAGCTCAGCTCTTGATACATTCCATTCTGGGCATATTTAAATTCATATTTAAACAAAATGTTGTCTAATCAAATCCCACACATATGAAGATTCAAAGTGGTATACTAGACAGATAACAATGTAAAAAAAAATGACAAAGTTGGGAACATGTTAAATATTCATCTTTGAGTCCTTAAGTATTTGACTTTTCAGAAGTCAACTTTATCTAAATAATGTAATCAAAGTAATATAAATGGAAAAAAGTAGCCAAGATGAAGAAATTATAAGAATACAAAAGCATCTGTTATAGCATATTCAAAAGTATAAGCTCTGAAAACCAAACTGCAAATTCAAGTTCCATCTCTTATGAGCTGAATTACTGTGTTTAAATTGTTCAGTTTCTCTGAGCTTCAGTTTCCATATTATAAAACCCATTTAATAATGTTACCAAAATCATTGGAATTTTATATGGATTATATACATACCCAATATATGTTGGTTATTATTATTGTTTTATTTGGATACTATAGAATGCTATTTTTTCAAAATAAATTAATTGGGCAATTTTCCTGACTGCTACCTACAACTTCAAATTGGGGGAGGGGAAATTTGAAGTTAAAATAAAAAAGCAAAACAAATAAATAAATGAGTAAAAAAACCTTCCCCGTGATAGAGTTTTATTGTTAGATGGATTTTTATCTCTAAGAGTTTTTTTTCCCCCTTTTATTGTTATAATACATTATAAGGCATTCATATCATAATTTATCAAATTAGCAAATTAAAATATGTTAAGTATTATGTGCCTAGAAATTATTTGTATATTTTAAAATGTGTACTTGTCAACCAATAATAACCAAAAATTTAAAAATATTAAAACTTAAAAAGTATTTTTCAATCATTTAATTAATACAGACTGTAAACAGTTACACATAATATCCTCTTTTATTTTACTTTATACTCAAAATTATAAAGGTCAGAGATCACCTTGTCAATTTCCTACCTGAAAAAACCAGTTATATTTGTAATTATTTTCTCTGTTTATTCAGTTGTAATGTAATTCACCTTAAAACTAGTGTGAAATGAAAATATACAAGAATTTCCTTTTCACTCTGTAGGATCCCTTTGACCACTAGACTGCTGTAAATAACATAACGTTTTTTTTTGGCTCTGTTGAACAATTCAATGAATTCATTAATATAAATCAATGATATAGTGCTTGTATAGCAGGTAATAAATTAATATACATCTGTTTATATTTTAGTTTGCAAATTTTAAGTTCATATATTATTACATTTTTTTTCAGTTATTTCCATTTCTATTTACATAACCCAATTGTAATTTCAAAGTTTTGACATTTATTTTGGTAGTTCATGGACCTAATCACATGCTATGGAAAGAAGCTATTCAACTTCTTCAAATTTGTTTTTTCTTTGCATGCTGCAAAATACAGTATCAAATTGATTATTAGGGACAGCACTGTAGCTGCAATCAGTGTCCCTGGCCTGTCCAATGAACATGTTTTCATAACTCAGCAAAATGTGATGATATTATTATTATTAATGGATGTGTAAATACCCTTGCAAGGCATGGGATATTTTCGACAGTCTCTTTGCTATTGGTTCATTTCAATTTCAATTTCTATTAGTTCTCTATATTTTTCTATTAGGAAAATTTTTGCTTCTTACTTAATATATTATCTCTTTACATTAAAAAAGCATGTCTTATTTTCTAGCAGAACTGCTGGATAAAATGTGTTTCTATTTGTAGTTCAAAAAGTGAAAATACAAGCAGATACAAACTCATTTAACTAGGAATATTTCAATTTTTAACATACTAGGAGTTCTTTTCCCTATTATTCCCATAAGGCTTTGGTAATTGATAATTAAAACTCTGCCCTTTACTTTTAGGGTATAGAACATTATTTTGTAATCAGCTAAGATTGACTTATCTTCAAGGTAAGCATGGGTCAATTAATCATACTCAATGAGTAAATGTCCTTTCTGTAAAACGGAAATAATAATATCTATCACATAGGCATCTTTTTTTTTTAATTAGAAGTTGAAAGTTTAAAAAAAGTCATGAAAAAGGTAATTTTCTATATTAATCTTGCCACACATATACACACAATTTTATCTATTATTAACACTGTGCATTAGTGTGGTATCTTTGCTGTAATTAATGAACTAATATTATTATAGTTAGAACACTAAATATAGTTCATAGTTTTACATTAGGGTTCATTCTTTGTGTTGTACAGTTTTATTTTATGGTTCATTTTAAAAATTTTATTCTGGTGCCATATATACAACATAAAATTTCTCATTTTATCCACTTTCAAATATACAATTCAGTGGCATTAATTACATTCACAATGTTATGCCACCATGACCACTATCTGTTTCCAAAACTTTTCCATCATCCTAAATGGAAACATCATAACAATTAAACCTTTACTCCCTATTTCCCACCTCCAAATGGCACCTAGTAACCTACATTCTAGTTTCTGACTCTATGGATTTGCATATTGTAGTTATGTCATATAAGTGAGATCATACAATATGTGTCCTTTTGTATCTGGCTTATTTTACTCAACATGTCTACAATGTTCATCCATGTTGCCACATGCATCAGAAGTTCATTCCTTTATAGAGCTGAGTAATATTCCATTGTATGTATATGCCATAACAGCATTATTTATAATTAACCAAAGATGGAACACCCAAATATCCTTAAACAGATGAATAGATAGTCATAGATATCATTAATGATTAAATAGTATAAGAAAGGGAAAAGGATGTGGCTCAATCAATTGGGCTCCCAACTACCATATGGGAGGTCCAGGGTTCAATTTTCGGAGGCTCCTGGTGAAGGGCGAACTAGCCCACGTGGTGAGCTGGCCTGAGCAGAGAGCTGGCCCACGCGGAGTGCTGGTCCACGTGGAATGCTAGTCCTTGCAGGAGTGCTGATCTGCACAGACAGCTGGTGCAGCAAGATGATACAAAAAAAAAAGAGACACAGAGGAAAGACAATAAGAGATGCAGAAGAACAGGGAGCTAGGGTGGCACAAGAGATTGGGTGACTCTCTTCCACTCCAGGGGGTCCAGGGATCGGTTCCTGGTGCCAGCTAAAGAGAAGACAAGCAGACACAGAAAAACACACAGAGAGCAGGCAACAAGTGCAAAACAACGAGGGGGGTGGGAAGACATAAATAAAATAATTCTTTTAAAAAAATTAATATAAGACAAATACATTAAAACAGTACCTACCATATAAAAGTCCCTCAGTAAATGCTCATTTCTTTGGAAGTCAGGCCTTCCTTATTTTCTTACATACATATGAGACATTTTTACATAGAGAACAGCTGTGAAACATACAATAACATATTTGATTCTGGAATTAAACAATGTGAAATATCAGGAATTTGGTAAAATTTCTTGCAGAAATTTCTCAATCAAAACTATATGGTCACAAAGAAATTCTCACTAAAATGTGGTTTTGTTTTCATTGATGCAAATATTGAAATAAGGAAAAATGATGCAATGCCAAAGATATTAATAACAACTTAATTGTGCTCTGCCTTTTTGGCCTCTGGGAACTTAACACTCCTCCAGAGCAATCTTTTCTATTTTCTGTATAAAATTCCCCAAATACAAATGTCTGTTATGTAAATGTAAAGCAATGACTCTCAATAAGATAGGCATGCTTGGAACACTAAATCTCCTAATAGACACAATGACCTAGAGATACATGTTGTGCAGATACACAATCCCCTTACATACATATATTACTTTGGTTGGTAGAAGGGGAAAAATAAATCTATAGAAAGCCTAACTTATATTTGGACAGACCAGATTGTTTTTGAGGAAATGTACCATTGAGGGAAGGAAGAGGGTCACAGAAGGGATGTAAATAATTCCTTGACTTCCTTAACATTTAAGCTCTATGACTAGAAAAGAGAGTCAAATGTTGTTAGGAAATTTTTATTGAATGGCGTTGGGAATTATGAGCTAGCAGTGATAGCTAAAGGCTGAAGGAACAGTTTCATGAAATGGGTTTTATCAAAGATAAAATGAACACAAACTACTTCCAGAAGACAAAATATAGCCATTTTGGGAAATGTCATAATCCCATCCTTATGAAGCTGCAGTCCTATGAGCTCAAAGCTTGTAGGCTTTGGAAGAAGACAATACTATTGACATTGACATTAGACTTCTCAACCAAGGGGACCATCAACTGGGGCAGACAGATTATTTGTTCATGGTTCTTTGTAGAAGACTGACATTGAATAACGTGAATCTTAACTAGAGAGGAAGAATATGTAAGCTGCTCTGTAGTGACCACAATTGACTTAGACACTGAAATAGATTAATACAGAATGGACTCTAATTAGACCTGAAAATGAATTAAATGTCCCTAGAAACTGCCTAAGAAATGCATCTCATCTGTGTCTTGTGAGAATTATATGTTAAAACTTGTAAGGGGTTAAATAACTACCTCCCAAGTTTTTAGCTCTTTTCATTATTACTTTCGTTTTCAGACCCTCATATACATTTTGCAACTTTGTCCCTTTTCTTAAGTTCTCACTTCTTCCTGGAAATCCCTTTTGACTATCTCCCATCACCAATGTGTTTTTAAAGAATAGATTAGGTGCTACCTCCTCCTGGTAGGCTTCCTTACCACTCTTAACCCCAGGTGAAGACACTCTTATATTGTATATAGTTCTAAATGATTGTAATTGCCTAATTATATTTACTCCTCAGTGTCTAGTATTCCTATCACTGATTCAGAAGAGATGTTCAATATATGGTACATAGAGAAGAAATCCAATAGTAATCATATGAATTTCAACATTCAGGTCTAGATTGTTTTATTTACTTTGTTAGAATGTTTTTAATTTAATCACATTTTAGACTGCATATTATGCCTTATTTTTTTTTGCTTTCCCAAGGGAAGATACCTTTATTTTCAGGTATTTCATTTTTTGGAAAGTACTTATTTTATTTCCCTTCATTTACAACATGTAATTATTCACTAATATTTCTACAGTACATAGAACACTATCTGAAACATAGTAAGTGCTCAATAAATATTTATTACATAAAATAATAAATGAATGAATACATCAATTAACAAATGGTCGTGATTTTTTGGACTTTTCAAAAAAAATCTAAAATGATTGCAAATATGTATCTTAAGTGCAAATATCAGCAATGCTTCCTACCATGTTTTCTGCCTCATCCTCTAAGAAATATAGTTGCCATATTGTAATGGCATTCAAGTTTAAGGCACAATAAAATAAAATCTTAATTTTCAAACAGAGATTATCTATCTTTAATGAAGCTTCTTCTCTCATGTTTTTGATATACGTATTCTCTTCATTAATATCTTTTTTGAATAGCAGCATTATCACAATTAAATGAAACACCCATACTCAAATTCTATTAAAGCAGATTGCATCATTATAAATTCATTATAAATATAAAATATATAATGCTTTTTTAGTTTAATCAGCAAAAGAAATATTTGATAGGGAGAGTAAGTCAAGATGGAGGAAGGAAAATTATTTTCTTTGGTGATGCAATTGCAGTATTATAAAAAAGTATCCAATTATATAATAAAGCAAAGTAGATAATGCCTTTAAGCAGAGAAATTTTCCTTCTAAAAAAACCCAATAATTCATCATTATACTCATGTAATGTAAATTGTTGTGAAATCATAAAACAATTAAAATTAAAATTATTGTTCTTTTCTGATTATGTGGGTTGTGTTTGCTTATTTTTTCATGGATGCATCAAAATTTATCAAAAGACATGCAAATTTTTCTTAAAATAGACCTCTACATCATTAATGAGTTAATATTACATATAGGTTTAACTTATTCATTTCTCCCTCATTCATTTTCTTAAAAATTAAATTTTTTAATATTGTGATATGGAAATAGCATTCAAATATATCTTCTGTCTCATCTTACCATACAATAAATCTAACTAAACTGGATTTCTTTAAGATAATTGAGTTCCTTTTCCACCTCTCTTCTTCATGTTTACTTTTTGTCCTGATGAGATTATACCATCTCTGCTAGACCTCTAACTTTGAATTTATCATTTAACATTAAACTTAAGTGCTACTTCGTTACTGAGGCCTTCTGAGACTTTGAGAGGAGAGTTGACAACTCTAAACTAAATATTCCTATGAGTGAAATTTTATATAATTCTCTTTTAGTAAGTATCGCATTCTAATTTGACTTATTTGCATGCCTGTTTCTCTTACTAAGTTGATGAGAACACAATTGAGCATTTGTTTAATCTACTATCTCAATGATTCTTGGAGCAAAATTTATACATAGTACATAACAAAAAAATATTTGCTGAGAAGAAAAGTGAAAAACGAATTATTGTTTATTAGTATTTTATGTTGTTGGTTGCTCCTTTGGATATCTACATCTAAAGCAAATTGTATCAATCACCAAATATAAATCAAAACACTAATTGAACAATTTGCACAATAGAAAATTAATAGGATATTATCTACCAAACATCTTGAGCTTTGTAATAGATTTTTTTGTAATTGTTTTCAAAGATTTTAATTTATCCCATTGAGGTGTCCTAACATTTGCTCATTAACTTGCATGAGCAATTGCAGATATTTGGTTAGCACAAATGTTATTACTGTATATCATTTAGAAATATTCTATAGGTGAGACAATGTGCTCATGGGAATTTGAGGATCGTAGCTAAGGTGCTTTATAAAACCGATCATTGATTCATCAGGGGATTTATCTCCCATTTCAGAGTGCTTTCCTCATCAACATGTTGATTCTCTTCAATGGTTCCTTAATAATTAAGTTTTTTATTGTGATCAAGGTATTACACATGAAGATCAACACTGCTATATAGACTAGCATTATTCTAATTTGGATGTGCATGTATTTGTAAAATAGAATAGGTTTTCCTCACTTAAGCAGAACAAATGTGTTCTATGCAATGAAATGCTTTTTGATGTTACATTAGGGTTAAGATGAGCTTTGTAAAAATTTTGTTTGTTTTCCTTCCTTCACAAAAGTACATGCATGAAAAGATCCTAGTATAGGAAATGATATTTCTAATGACATTAGGGTATAATGTTTTGAAGATACCATGTAATAGCAGTTTTAAAATTTATTAAACAGAAAGTATTCTATTTGTTTTTTTAAGGATCTACATAGATAGAGAGATATAGACTGATAGGTAGGTAAATAGGTAGATGGGATAGATAGAAAAGATATAGATTCCTTCTCTTTTTGTCCTATAGCAATACCTTTTCAAGAAATATTTCTGCCTTTGTAAGGCAAGTTGATATCCTGTGTCTTAAATAAAAAGAACTAAATTGGTATTTAATTTGTTGCAAACAGTATTCTAAAAAATAGCTGACAAATTTGAAAATATTAAGAATGTGAAAGTAGTATAAGTATTCTTGAGATAATAACTTGTTTTACTTTTAAAAATTGCTTTATATTTGAATGTTTGAACTAACAATAAGAGGACTCTTACTTCAGCTTCTTTTATGGTATACTTGTTATAGGTGCACTGGAAATGGCTAATGCTTTTTGAGGCAAATACTATATTAGGTCTTGTCTGTTAATAGCAATACAATTAGCCAACAGATAAAGTTTCACAAATTAACATATTTTGTTTTCATTTGAATAACAAACAGCCATAGTGAAAATGCTGAATCAGGATATCTTTTCAGTGGAAAGCAGAAATTAAAATTATGAAAATAAAATGAAAAATTGCTGTTGAAAAAGCTAAGACATATTTCAGTAATAAGGGACGTAATAAGTCATGATGTTTGCAATAAAATTCCAGTTTGCAAACTCTTAATTGTCCTTTATTCTTCATTCTCTGTTCCCCATCCTAATTTACAATGAAATCCCCTTTCAAGTTTAAAAGATTACATAGACACCAAAAAAGAGAAAAAATGGGGCCAAATGAATAAATTCTGGTGAAAGTGATATGAAAAGAATCAAAATGTGGTATAACTCTCCATCATGCCCTTAAACTGATTAGTTGTCTGCTGCGTTTCCTGTCTTCCTGCTTCTATGGGTTGAACCACAGAAATAGAAACTAAACTTACAAAGCAAAGAACTGCAACATAGTAATTGATGTAAAAACAATACAAAGGCCAAGGTTGACATCATGAAGCGAAGCTGCCTACCTGCCCTGAACTACCTGTCTACATCTGAACTCTCACATAAAAGGGCAATCTCAACTTTGCTTCATGTAATTTTTATTTCCTTTTTTTCCCCTACAGCTTAGCCTATTCTTGATTACAAGCAATAGTCTAGATTTTTTCCTGTGACCATCTATCCCATATTCGATTTTCCATGTTTACAATGGTGGAAATCTAAATGCTAAGTATTACTCTTTTAAAACATATTTTAGCAAATTCTTCATGCTGTAATTATCAGTGATTAGAAGTACAAAATATTACTAATTCAGTAATCATTTTTATAAAATAAGCTACTTAGTGTTTGTAATAAAACCTTTCAGGCTTCTGAAATATTTTTTTTTCCTTAGTGAGAATTAGGTATACTTTATAATGTTCTTGTTACTTTATTTTTGTACTTCTAACTATAATTAAAAAACAACTGTCAAGCTGCTTAATGAATTAGATATAGTTGCCTTGAAAGTTGTTTTTAAAAAGACAGGGCATAAAAATTTATTTCATTTGGAGGCAGATAATTTATAATTAAATTCAAATTTAAGAATCACCATCTAGGAGAGTGAATGTAGCTCAAATGGTTGAGCACCTGCTTTCCATGTATGAGGTCCTGAGTTCAATCATCTGTAACTGATAAAAATAAATAAATAAATAAATAAATAAATAAATAAATAAACAGAATCACCACCTATATGAATTAAAACTGTTTATAAGTATATTTTATTATAAAAATAGATTTATATTTTGTTTTCTTGACATATAAACCTATAAGCAGTCTTATAAAAATCTGAACTGCATTCCTCTACTTTTGATAAACATGAATATTTTGTAAATATAAAAATTCAAATGAATATATTTTCAATTTAAGCATATTTCCCTAATATTTTGTCATATATTGAAGGAAGATAAACTCTGTAAGTAGTCGCTTATATTGTTTCCATTAAATGAATAAAAGCTCTTTTGGGAAAATTTTGAGGTTTTGGAGCTAAAATCAAAGACTTAACAGCACATCCAGAGGAACTAAAATGACAGCAAACTAATCCCAAAACAAGCAAAAGGAAGAAAATGACAAAGATTAGAGCAGAACTAAATTAAATTGAGAATTAAAAAAACACTAGAGAAAATTAACAAAACCCAAATCTAGTTCTTTTTGAAAAGATTAATAAAGATGACAAACCCTTTTGTAGACTAACAAAGAAAAAAGAGAAATGCAAATAAATAAAATAAAAAATGAGGTGCTATCAACACTGATTCCACAGAAATAAAGTGTATCATAAGAGGATACTTTGAAAATAATTGCATGCCAGCAAGATGGATAGCTTAGGTGAAATGGACACATTTCTAGAAACACACAAGCAACCTACACTGAAAAAAGAAGAAACAGAAGAATTCAACAGACCAATCACAAGTAAAGAGATTGAATTAGTCATCAAAAAGCTCCCAACCTAGAAAATCCCAGGACCAGATGGCTTCATCGGTGAATTCTGCAAATCATTCTGGAAAGAACTAACAGCAATCTTGCTTAAACTCTTCCAAAATATAGAAGTGGAGGGAACACTACCTACCGCATTTTATGAATCCAACATCATCCTAATACCAAAGCCACATAAATATGCTACAAGAAAACTACAGACTAGTCTCTCTAATGAAATTAGATGCAAAAATCTTCAACAAAATACTTGGTAATCATATCCAAAAACAAATCAAATGAATTATACAATATGGTCAAGTGAGTTTTATTCCAGGTATATGAGCATGGTTTAACATAAGAAAGGCAATCAGTATACTATACCACATTAACAGATCAAAGAAAAAAAACAAAACAAAACATGATCATCCCTGTTGATGCAGAAAAAACATTTGACTAGATACCACTATTATTTTTTTTTTATAGAATCATTTTGAAAGGTAAGAATAGAAGGAAACTGCCTCAACATGTAAAAGAGTATATAGGAAAAACCCACAGCTAACATATTACTCAATTGTGAAAGACTAAAATCTTTCCCTCTAAGATCTGGAACAAAACAGGGATGCCCACTGTCACTGCTATCATTTAACATTGTATTAGAAGTACTTGCTTGAGCAAATAACAGGAATCCAAATTGGAAAGGAAGAAGTAAAACTTTCACTATTTGCAGATGACATGATCCTATACATAGAAAGCCCCCCAAAAAACCTACAACAAAGGTTCAGAACTGATAAACA
Organism: Cabassous unicinctus; assembly: GCA_029593785.1. Lineage (NCBI taxonomy): Eukaryota > Metazoa > Chordata > Mammalia > Cingulata > Chlamyphoridae > Cabassous > Cabassous unicinctus. The sequence goes on from JAQZBX010000933.1 coordinate 24,817, forward strand.
AGTTCAGGAAAGTGGCAGGATATAAGAACAACATGAAACACCAGTAGCATTTCTGTACACCAATAATGAGCAATCTGAGGAGGAAATCAAGAAAAAAATTCCATTTACAATAGCAACTTAAAGAATCAAATATATAAGAATAAACTTAACTCAGGATGTAAAAGACTTGTACACAGAAAACTATACAACATTGTTAAAGGAAATCAAAGGAGACCTAAATAAATGGAAGAATATTCCATGATCATGATTTGGAAGACTAAATATCATTAAGATGTGTATCCTACCCAAATAGATTTACAGGTTTAATGCAATCCAAATAAAAATTACAATAGCATTTTTTACTGAACTGGTAAAGCCAATTATGAAATTTGTTTGGGAGGGCAAGGGACACTGAATAGCCAAAAAACACCAAAAAACAACAACAAAATTGGAGGAATTGTGCTACTTGACATTAAAGCATACTACAAAGTTACAGTCCTCACAATTGCAGGGTATGGGTAGAAGCATAAACACACTGACCAATGTAAGTGAATTGAGAGTTGTGAAATAAACCTACGCATATACAGCCAAATGATATTTGACAAGGCCACAAAACACACTCACCTGGGACAGAATAACCTCTTCAATAAATGATGTTGGGAAAACTGGATATCCATATCCAGAAAAAAATGAGAGAGGATCACCATTTCATGCCCTATAAAAAAGTTAAGTCAATATGGATCAAAGGCCTAAATATAAGATCCAAGACCACAAAGCTCCTAGAAGATAATGTAGGGATACATCTATGAGAACTTGTAGTAGGAAATAATTTCATAAACTTTATATCCAAATTTCAAGCAATGAAAGAAAAAATAGATAAATGGGACCTCCTCAAAATTAAAAACTTTTTGGCTTCAAAAGAGTTTATTAGGAAAGTGAAAAGACAGCCTATTCAATGGGAAAAATATTTGGAAATCACTTGGCCAATAACTGTCTAATATCCAGCATATAAAAAGAAATCTTACATCACTAAAATAAAAAAGGCAAACAATCCATTTAAAAAATGGGCAAGAGTTTTGCATAGACACTTTACCAAAGAGGAAATACAAATGAATAGAAAGCTCATGAAAAGATGCTTAAAATCACTGGCTATTAGGGAAATGCAAATCAAAACTGCCATGAGATATCATCTTCCACCTAGTAGACTGACTGCTATTAAAAAAACAGAAAACTACAAGTGTTGGAGAGGATGTGGTGGGAACACTTTTCCACTGATGGTGGTAATGTCCAATGGTGCAGCCATTGTGGATGATGGTTTAGTGGTTCCTCAGGAAGCTAACTATAGAATTGCCATATGGTGCAGCAATCCCACTACTGGATATATAGCCAGAAGAATTGAAAACAAGAACACTTACAGATATATGCACACCAATATTCATAATGATATTATTCACTATTGCCAACAGCTAGAAGCAATCCAAGTGTCCATCATGGGCAAATGGATAAGGAAAATGTGGTATATACATACCACAGGCTATTACTTAGCTGTAAGATGGAATGAACTGTTGACACATGTGATAACATGGATGAATCTCAAAGACCTTATGTTGAGTGAACTAAGCCAGTCACTAAAGGACAAATATTGCATGACCTCACTTAAGGATATTGAGCAGAGCCACAGATATAGAGTCTGGAAAATAGTTTACCAGAAGCTAGAAAGGGAGAATGGTGAGTCAATGCTTAATCTGGGCAGAACCTATCATAAGGTGGAAAAGGATAGTTTGGCAGTGGATTGGGGTGATGGTGGTGCAGGTATGTGACTGGGGTCAATGGTGCTGGAGTGTGAGGGTGAGCAGGGTTGGCAGGTTGGTTGGGAGCTATCCATGGAATTGGGGGAAGCCTGGAGGAAGGAATAGTTGAACTCTGGGGAGGTGGAGGTCATGTTTGAAAATACAGTTGTGGGAATGTTCTTTCCAAAAATGTGACAGAGGAAGGTTACTGGTGCAGTGTGTTGGTGGTGGGGGGAATGTGTGGGCAAGGGTGCACCTATAGAAGGGCATGCTTCTATGGAATATGAATGTGCTCATTTTTTCATAGGGTGTTATCTCAACTGGTAGAGACCCACACAATAAACAATATATATATATATTAAACTCCCATCTTGGGGAATCCTACAATGTCCTCAAATAGAGAGGCAAGAATCTCTTGAGTACATAGGCAGTGTCTTATAGGAGAAAACAGACCAATATGCCAAGCCCTCAATATTAATGCATGTGACTATGAACCTTATTCTTGTAAAATTGAAACTTAGCCCAATAATAACTATTGCCCGAGAGTTACATCATTCAAATGTGGCATCTCTCTAAGTCAAACTCAGTAAATAAATGCACTACTTTCCCCTGGTGTGGGACATGACTCTTGGGGATGAGCCTCCCTGGCACTGAGGGATTAATATGAAGCATGAACCAGTGATGCATTTGGAAAAAGACCTTGATAAAAAGGGAAAAACATTAAATAAAAGAGTTTTTATGGCTAAAAGATTTCAAAATGAGTCAGGAAGTCATTCCAGAGGTTACATTTATGCATGTCTCAGGCAGCTCTCACTAATTTCCACTGTAAATAAAGCCTTAAATAGGGGTACTTCTGAGGGCTCTAGAGCCATCCAGACACTATAGATAATGCACACAACCTCTTGATATCAGCACCCTTTCAATGGGCCTTACCTAGGAATGCATGTAACCCTATTTCTCCAATGTAACAAGTTAGACTCATTTATAATTTCTCTACACATGATTCTTCCATCCCTTTTATTTGAGCCTATATTAGCACTAGACCCATTAAATATATGTCTCAGAGACTTAAATTTTCGGTCTGTTCATATTCCAGTTGAACCTTGAACCTTAGAAGAGTTGCAGCCAACACCTCCTTTCCAATTCACTGGACTCACCCAGGACAATGAACAAAATGATGATGATGGACAACCCCCATCCCCCCAAAACAGAGAGTAGCTACAAATGCAAGCAAAATAGTTCCTTCCATCTGCTCTATAAGGTCTAATCCCCTTCTCAGTCTGAGGCAGAGCAGGCATCACCATTCCAAAATCCTCAAGGTTGAGGAATGAACAAACATAAGGGGGGAATGCAACCATGGGCAAAGTAAGCTTACTCATATTGTAGCAATGCAAGAATATGCAATATTGATTAAAAATATAGTGGTTATCAGAGGTTCAGGGCGACGTGGAAGGAATAATAGGTAGAACACAGGCCATTTTTAGGGCATTGGAATTAAGTTTAACCACAATGTAAACTATAGACCTTGGTTAGTAGCAATGCTTCAGTATTTATTCCTCAATTATAACAAATGTATCACATTATTGTAATGTTATTAATAAGGGAAGGTGTGAGAGAGGAAAGGGGTGAGGTATATGGGAATCCCTTATACTTTTGATGTAACTTTTCTCTACTCTAAAACGTCTTTGAAAATAAATTTTGTTATATATATGTAAAATAATAATAATAAAAAGAATCACCACCTATAGGAATTAGAACTGTTAAGTATATTTTTATAAAATAGATGTATATTTTATTATGACATAAACCTATAAAGAGTCATAAAAAATCTAAATTGTATTCCACCACATTTTGAAGAGCCTGAATATTTTGTAAAAATAAAAATTCAGCAGAATATATTTTCAGTTTAAGCATATTTCTCTCAATATTTTGTCAAATATTTGAAGGAATCCAAAATCTATAAGTAGCTACTTATATTGTATTCCATTGAATGAGTAAAAGCTCCATGGTAAAATTCTATCATGACACACATTCATTTGTAATCTAAAGTAATTATTTCATTATCTCTTTTCTTTTAATTCTTTTTTCTTGCTGTGATCATATAGCATGTACTCTGAAGACAGCTACTTTCACTAAAAGCTATTCAAATAATTTAATGTTGGTTTTATCAGCCCCTACCTAATACATTTTCTCTTGTGGATTAACAAAATATGCTCATTCTTCATAGGATGACAATGTGTGGGGCTCTTAGAATGATTTATATTTAATGGAGGACACAAATACAGTTTTAGATAAATATAGTAATCAATGTGGAGGTTAGCTTCTAATAAGCGAGTAACAATAATCTCAATAGTTCATGTGACTTTGTTTAAACAACTGAGTTAAAAGCATCTAGTCATTTTACTTTTCAGGTTCTTTCAGTGAAAATAATATATGCTGAATGCATAATCAATTGGGAAACTAAGTGAATGCATAGGCTAGAGTAATTTCAATCCCTTTATTCCTGATTAACAATGGGTTTTTTAATTGTATTTCTTTTCCGATGCTCACATATAAGTTTATTTTCCAGGTTTTCAAAAATGATTTTTAATTGTTTCACAGAATACATTCTATAAACAATAATATGCATAATATATCATCTTGTGATGATTGATTCAAATCCTCAGTCCCTTTCCACAGGTTTTTCTCCATTCTGTTGCAGGTATACAAAGTTAAACTAATAACTGAGGTAATAAATATGGAGTATAATCCATATTTCCCTAAGCCATTCTACCACGGAAATAAATAATAAGCTTTTTAAAATTTTTTATTATCATTATTTTAAACCAAGTCTAAAAGAGGTTAAGGACTTTATCCAATGTCACAGGATTAGTTAAGTGGAAAAAAATTGTTTTGGTAAACCTTTGAAAAAAATAGAATGATGAGTAAAATATAGTCCTTGTCTGCAACAACCTTGAATCTCACAGAAGAGTTAAAACACAGGTAAAAGTCTAATGCCAAGCAAAGAGACCATGACAGAGGTGTTAATAGAAAAGCATTCAGGTTGGTGTAGGAGATCAGAGACAATCAGGAAGACTTCATGGAAGAGATGGTATTTGAAGTTGGCTTTTAAAAAATTTTTTTGGTATACTTTTAATGCATATAATAAATATTGTTCTTTAACTCAACCTTCTGAAGAAAAATTTTTGGAAATCTAGTTCCCATCTCAAGTTCTTTTACGTAGTTAAAATCTTTTCTTTCTATCTCTTAAAGAGAGGTTTTGTTTCATCAATCTTATACATTTTATTAAAATGATTTTTCAGGAAGTTAGTAATTTCTAGTAATTCATACTTTTTGAATATATATAAAAATCTTTTATGTATACAGATTTCAGAATCCCATTCCAAGGACATAATACATGAATAACCGACTCTAACATTTTCATAAATGTATACATAAACAAATTGAACCAAATCCTTAATTTCCCACTTCAAACATGCTTATCCCCAGGTCTTATTAATCTCAATAAATGGCAACTCATTGCTTCTTGCTTAGGCAAAAATGAACCAACAGCCATCACCATCCAAACAACAAAACTTGGCTTTGTTCTTGTCTCTTCTCGCTCATATATCATCCAACCACTCTTCAACAAATCCTACCCACACTTCCTACAAAATATCTCATCTGATCAGTTCCCACTTTGCCAGGTCTACCCTGGAATAGTTACTGCAAGAGTCCTATAATATCTCCTTGCTTCTATCTTTGTGCCTCAACAATTTCTTTTTAACACAGAAGCCAGGCTATAACCTTGTCTTAAATGTCTACAAATATAACACTTTTACTGAAAGCAGTATAGTTCTTTGAGCCAAAGTACAATGACTTCACATTTCATGTAGAATAAAATGCGAAATCCTTAAAATGGCCAAAAAGCTCTTGAAAACCTGGACTTCCTATGCCAAGGCCATCTCCTTTCCCTCTCACACCCAAGATGCTTCCACTTGAGGGTCTTAACACTTGTTTTCCCTTCTGCTTAAAATTTTCTTCCTTTGTATATCTGCATGACTCATGCCTTAACTTCTTTCAGGTCTTGTTAAAATCTAAGTTTTTCATAGAGTATTTGTGATTCTCAAAGTCGCAGTACTCTGTCTGCCCCTTCTATTCCCATATTTTACTTTATTAGTTTTCACAGCACATATCATAAACTGGCATATTGACATAGATATATGTAATCATTGTTTATCTCCCCAACACCAGAATGTAAGCTCCATGAGAACAGGAACTTTGTTCACAGGGATTTTTTTAAAAATCACTTATGAATCCCTTGAACAGTGCCTGGAACAAATAGGAGTTTAATAAACATCAGTTGAATAAATTAACTAAAATAAAAAAGTAATATTTCCTTGAATTCTCTAAAAGCATCACCTTATTTTCCTTATGAGAATGTGAAGGCAGCATCTTTTGGAGAATATGTATATATGTGACTGGGTAAAAATTATTAACACAGGAACTACCATCTATTTTTTTCCCTTTCAGCCAAATTTCCATTCTCCATTGGCTTTGGCTTTCTCCTCACCTCCCAGTCACTCATTAACTTATAACTGCATATAAGGTGTTCTTGCCAAGATCTCCAGTACTTCTTTCTTGCCAAATTTATAAACATTTCAATTCCTATTTGACTTGACAGCGATATTTGACACTATTAAATGCAACATTCACCTAACACCACATTCTCTTTTTCTGTTTCTGGCTTTTTAAAAAAACTGATACTCGTTTCCTTTGTACGTTGTTTTTCTGCCCTCTCTATTTATATTATATTCTGAAATATGTAAGGTTCCATATATATTAAACATTCAATTAGCATTTAAAGCTTATTTTAAAAATTGTATGCATCAAGAACAAATAGCATTTAAATTTAATATGTCAAAAGTTTCAAGATAGATATTGAATAATTTGAAATTTGAAGTATGAAAACATACAGAGGTCCCCTTTTCTTTGAATTATTTATTTGTTAAAGCAGAATATTAAAATTTATAATTTTGAGGTATCATTTCCTTAGAAAATATGAAGTATATTTTTGAGGAATGAACTTTATCTTGCTATAAAAGGAAGAATGTTTTGGTTCTAATTGGAAGTACATAAAAGGGTTATTTACTAAAATTACGAGATAATTTTACTGGCAGAAGAGTTAGAAATAATATTAATAAATCTAACAGGAAAATTTTGCTCAAACAAAATCAACCTGTACATTCCTGAAATTGTGTAAAATATGGATCATTTAAAATATGTTAGTAAAATTCAGTTTATTTCCATTCTATATACATGAAAGGAAAAGAAAAAATTATAACTTTTTTGCAGTTTGATATTTTATAAAATCTTGAGTAAAAATATTTTAACCAAAATATAAATTATGAACAGCATAAATGGAAATTTTTATTTAGATTAAATATTTTGGACCTCCCTTGTTCTTTCCTATTATGACTCTACTTGTGTCGTATTTTATATATGCTCTCCATATGTTAGGAAGTTTTAGACTTGTAGTTGGGGGAATATAATGCATCAAAAATGTATGCAGTCTAAAATAGAAGCAAAACCTTTTAGTTAGTGCCCCTTTCAGCTCCTTACATAATGAGTACCAAAGTTGTCACTTAATTTTTTAAAAAGTTCCCCATATATAAACCTATTCATTGAACATACTCCATATTTTCATGTCTTAAAAATCCTGGTTCACCCATGAGAATACAACATACTCTGAAGTTGTGTTTGATGTGGAATGTTTATTTTTAGTGATCTTTTATTTGAAGGATCAGATACTTTTTACTCATCGTTTCTATTTGGGACAATAATCATGCCACCATTTAAAATAATTTATCTTCCTTTTCACTCATTTGTTCTCCCTATTTCACTTTCTACTACTCCTCATTGCTATGTTCAGTTAGCTTGCCAAACACACCTTTTAATTCACTGAAGTCTTGTCCTTGGTTCATAGTCTCTCTCACAAAAAATTGTGATACAATTTTTCCCTTCAGGCTGGGTGAATTCCATATCCATGCTGACTATCCATATAACAATCTGTCCTCTCAGATTCAAAGATTCAAAGATCCTCTTTTCCAATCTTCATCAGTTATCATTCCTATGGCCACACCCTAACATTTACCATCTTTCTCTTCAGGGTCTAATATCTCCAAGTCAGAAGTCTCACTCTCTGAGAACATTCTATAGAGAAAGAGAGGAAGAGTATTCAAGAAATCATAAATAAAGATTAAAAATATGTATTTATCTTATTCGTAACTGATCTGGCAGATAAAAATTTGTTCAAAATAATAATAGTAACAATATTTTGCATGATATTAGTTAAGAATAACTGAAATGAATGACAGAATTGTGATAGGGATGGAGGGAAGGAATTTGAAACACCCTCTTTAAGATACTTGGACTATCCAAGAAGCAGCACAATGTTATTGGAAATCGAGCTTATATTAGTTGTAAGTGTATATTGGAAACTCTAGAGTAATCACTAAAAATGAAAAAAAATAATATAATTGATATGCTACAAAAAGATAGAAAATGGAATCATGAAAAGCTCAATTAAAACCAAAGAAAACAGAAGAAGAGTGAAGGGCAAAAGAAGAAACAAAGAACAAGGAAAATGAGAAGAATATAAATACAAATATGAGAGATATTAATCCAGCTATATCAATAATACTTTAAAAGCAAACTGTCCAAATACACAAATTAAAAGACAAAGGCTTTTAAAACAGATAAGAAAACAAGATCTGACAGTAGGTTGTCCACAAGAAACACATTTAAATATAAAGACAAAGATATATATTAAAAGATCAATAAAATTGATAAACCTTGTCTCAGTTTGTCAGGTTGCTATGACAAATACTGCACAAAGGGTTGCCTTAAACAATGGGAATTTATTGTCTCACAGTTTCCTAACTAAAAGGCCTACTTCTTTCCAGTGTTGGTAGCATTCAGGGCACCTGGCAATGCTGGGGTTCCTTGGCTTTCCTATCACAAGATGATGTTGTCTCCTTTCTCTTTCAGGTCTCACTGACTTGCAACTCTCGCTTTCTCCCTGTAGCTTTCTCTATATCTGAACTTCTGCTTAAAAAGGACTCGATAAACTGGGTAAATTCCCACCCTCATTTAGTTGGACCACACCTTAGTTAAAAATGACTTCTTTAAGAGATCCTATTTGCAATGGGTTCACACCAAGAAGAATGCAGATAAAGAAAAAGGACATGTTTAAATTGAGGTACATAATTCAATCCCCCACCAGCCTCTATTCAGACTAACTTAAAATAAAGGAGAAAACATGCAAATTACTTATATCAGAAACTAAAGAGTGGTTATCACAGCATATCCCACAGCACATAAAAAAGGATAATAAAGGAACGTTTTAAAATACTTTAATCCCACAAATCTGATAAATTAGATAAAATAGACCACTTCCTTAAAGACACAATATACCAAACCTCAGAAAAGAAAAATAGATAATCTGACCAGGTCCTTATCTATTAAAGAAATTGAATCAACACTTAATAACTTTCCAAACAAAAAACACCATGGACATATGGTTTTAATGGTGAATTTTATCAAACATTTAAGGAGGAAATGATACCAATTCTCTATAATCTCTTCCAGAGAATAGAAACAGAGGAATCACTTCCTAACTCATTCTACGAGGCCAGAATAACCCTAATACCAAAACCAGATAAAGGCCTTAAAAGAAATGAAAACTACAAACCAATATGCTTCATGAACATGGGCACAACATTCTTAATAAAATATTAGCAAACCAATCCAACAATGTATGAAAATAATTATACATGATGACCAATTAGATTTATTCCAGTTATGCAAAACTTGTTCAACATTTGAAAACCTACTAATGGAATCCATGAAATCAACAGGCTAAAAGAGAAACAATATATGATCCTATTAAATGCAGAAAAAGCATTTGATAAAATATATCAACTCATGAAAAAAAAAAAAACTTTTGGCAAACTGGGAATTTAATGGAACTTCCTTAATTTGATATAGGGCATCTATAAAAAACTAAGCAACATACTTAAAGGTGAGAAACTAGAAGCTTTTTCCCTAAGATAGGGAATAAGGCAAAGACATCCCCTCTCAACCTTCCTATTCAACACCACAGAGCAAGTCCTAGTTGATTAAAAAAGACATAAAAGGAAATAAAAGGTATGCAAATTGGCAAAATAGAAATAAAACATTCTTTGCATGCAGATGATATCGTTCTCTATGTAGAAAATACAAAAGAATTGACAAAAAACGTTGGAATTAATAAGTGATTAGAGCAAGGTTGTAGGATAAGGTTATTATACAAAAGTCAATTTCCTCCCTATATAAATGCAATAAAAAATCAGACTTTGAAATTGAAAACACAATATCATTTATAATAGCACCAAAAAAGAGAATTAAGAAAGTAGAAATGTAACAAGATACGTGCAAGCTTTAAATGAGGAAAACTACAAAACTGTGATGAGAGAAATCAGAGAACATCTAAGTAAACTGAGAGATATTCCATTTTCCTGGATAGGAAGACTGAATGTTATTAAGATGTTAGTTTTTCCAATAATTTAATAATTATATCTAAAAGAAAATATCCAGAATATCCAACATAATACTGAAAAACAAAGCCAGAGGACTGACATATACCCAAATTCAAGACTTAACTGTAGAGCTAGTATGATCAAGGTGGTGTGGTAATAGTGAAAGAAAAGACAAATAGATGGATGGAACAGAATAGAGAGCCCAGAAATCTACTCACACAAATATAGTCAAGAGATGGTTGACAAAAGAACAAAGGCCATTCAATAGAGAAAAAATAGCCTACTCGACCAATGATATTCGAATATCTGGGCATCCAAATACAAAACAACTTGACACTTTTCACAAAAGTTAATTCAAAATATATCATAGACCTCATGTAAAATGAAAAACTATGCAGCTTTTAAAGATAATGTAGGAGAAATTCTAAATGGCCTTGGATTTAGTGATGGCTATGTGTATACAACAACAGAAGCACAATCCACAAAAGAAAATATTGGCAAATTGGACTTCATAAAAATTAAAAAATTATTTTCTTTGAAAGACTCTGTTAATAAAATGAAAAAGAAAGCCACACAGTGGGAGAACATATTTTCACCAAAGTATTTGTATCCAAAATTTATAAAAAATAAAACATTTAAAACTTAGTAATAGGAACAGAAACAACCCAATTATAAAATGGGCAAAAGATCTGAATAGACAACTCACCAAAGCCATATGGATGGCATATAAGCTTATGAAAAGATGATCAACACCATTTGTTATTAGGATATTTTAAGTTAGAAAAATTAATGAGATACTACTACACACCTATTAGAATGGCTAAAATCCAAAACTCTGAAAACACTAAATGCTGGTGAGGATGTGAAGCAACATCACATCCATTGCTGGTGAAAATGCAAAATGGTATAAGCACTCTGGGAGACAATTTGGAAGTTTCTTAAAAAGCTAAACATAGGCATACTCTATGAGCAAGCAATTGAGTTCTTAATTTACTCTCCAATGAGTTTAAAACATTTGTCCATGCAAAAAATCTGCACACAAATGTTTATAGTAGCTTTATTCATAACTGCCAAAATCTGGAATCAACCAAGATGCTCTTCTATAGTGAATGGATAAACAAACTGTAGTATGCCCATATAATAGAAAATTATTCAGAGGTAAAAGGAAATGAGCTATCAAGCCATGAAAACACATGGAGGAAACTTACATGCATATTTCTAAATGAAAAGAAGCCAGTCTGAAAAGACTACAAACTGTATCATTTAAACTATATAACTTTCTGTAAAAACCAAAACTATAGAAAGAGTGAAAAGATCAGTGGTTGCCTGGGATTAGGGAGAAGGGGTAAAGATATTAATAGGTGGAACACAAGCACTAGGGCAGTGAAACTCTTCTGTA
>JAQZBX010000933.1:36642-87267 GCA_029593785.1 Cabassous unicinctus
CACACACACACACACACACACACACACACACACACACACACACTTCTTCTGTTTCTGGTGCACTGTCCTAACTTAAATGAAGGCATATTTGATTCATCCAAATTCTGGTACCTGTTTGTCAAGGAATAGCATCTGCTCTTGATCAGCTACATGTAATAAGGTGTTTCCAGATTTACAATCATCCCTGCCTAGTCACTAAATTTGCCCTGATCGAAGAACCCAGCAATTAGTGGGATATAGAATTGGAGTTATTGATTGAAGCCATTTTGCCAACCTATTTGAGATGAGCCTTGAGAACCGCTTGCCATTAAGCTCAAATTCTCTGTATTTCCTTTTTTTCCAATTCCACAAAAGTAAGTTTGCGCTTTTGTTTCCTGACTTACTGAATTCCAATTTGTTTAGGGATCAACTCTGCATAACTGTTTATCTCATCATATCCTTTCTACCCGCCCAATCTGAACATTTTGTTTTCTGTTTTGTGGAAATGTTCAGAAGTATTGGAACTATCAAGAATGAAGATAGCGCTTCTGGATTAATTCTGAAATAAATACCTCCTTTTTTCAGAAGAGCTCTTTTGGACAACATTGAAAAACTCTAAAACAAACCAGTATCCACCTTTCATGAGCATGTCTTGTCCTCCCTCGCAGGTAGATATGAAAGTAATGTAGATCTGTTTAGTGGGTGTGAGCATACCTTGAAAAAAGATTCAGAGTCCAGGCCGGACCCATCAACAAACCTCACACAGTAATTGACTCTCTCGTCTACATTTTCAGTCTGAATGCTAATACAGGGTGACCTGAACCTGATTGGACTTTAAGTTAGAAATAATTAGATTTTCATTTTATTATGCTATTGACTTCAGAGTTTTATCTCTTATAGCATCTATAATTACCTTAACTAGTACAACTAATTACCAGTTCTATTCATTCCTTAAAAATCTATTTTTGCTTGTGCAAATTGTAATCAATTTAAATGTGTGTGCATACAAAATTTTGACATAGATTAGAATAAAGTTATGTTTATTTTTAAAATTATTTTGCATTAATTTCATCTGACATATAAATAGAACTATGAAGACATTGATAACAGGGATGAAATCTTCATTATAAAGCCATTAGTGTATCTCCAGAAAACCTAATTTTACATATTTGTCTTTGTGTCTAAAAATCTTATGATGATTTTTTCTTACATAGTTCTCATTCACTCAATTCTAGTGTGCATAAGATTGCTAGATATTCCAGTTCCAATCCAGCAGTGCAAGAGAAATAAATCAACTGATTGACAATCAACTCCCACAGCCAATACAGTTGAAAAATGCATTTGAAAATAGCTGTCATTACTCTGTACCAAAGGAATATATGCTAGTACTTTGTGACAGAGCTGCCATTTCAATCAAAAAATTAAGTTCAAAAATTTAAATCTCCACAGGGCCATAAATTTATAACTTGTATGATCAGGTACTTAGTGTGAAATAATTTTCACACATTGGAAGCTTGTCATTATAAATAGAAGTATTTATTCTGTGTAATAGAATAATGTGGTGAATGTATGAAACAAAAGTAAAATAAAATATTCACTGGAAAATGTCATTGTATGCCTTAGAAATACATCACAACAAACTTTAAATTAGTTATAGCATGTTTTAGCTCCTGTAATCAGATGTTTCATATACAGAAGAACAGTTGTATAACTAAATAAATCTGAGCAAAGAATTGGAAAAATAAGGAGGGTTTTACCATCTATTCATTAAAAACCAAGAGACAGACCTCCTTTGTTATCTTATTACATTGTACAAGGAAGAAGAATTATTCACACAACCACAGAAACTAATCCAGAAATTTTCTATCATAGTGCTATCTTCATTCAGTTTTTGCTCTTCCCTCTCTCCCTCCCTCCCTCCCTCTCTCCCTCCTTTCCTTTCCCCTTTGCCTATTTATCTACCTTTTCTAAACAAGAATTTATTGAATTCTTATATAATAAGGCAAAGAAAATTCCAAGTACTTATATACATGCATTTAAATAAACATATGCTATTGAAAAATAAACTCCATCTCATTTGAAGTGACAAAGACATGAAGAAGAATATATGCTGGGATGCAGCTGTGTGCCTGAGAAGGAAGAAGATGGCACCATAATTTATAGAACCCCCAATCACAAGAATTACAATAAAAATCCCCAAAGGAAAGAGACTATATTACCACAAGAAGGAGAAGTGGAAATTAGCTGACATTATATATGTATATATGAAAATAAAGTTTATATAATAAGTATATAAAATTAAATATTTTTATTTATACTTTAATTTATTCTTTTACTGCCAAATATATATTCATTCCATTTCACATATCATTTATATTCAACTTAAATGATACTTACTCCAATATAATACAATGATTTCTACATGTATTTGCAATTGTACATATCTCTTCTCAGAGAAAGGCAAACATTTTTATAAAGCTCTAAGTACAGGATATCTGAATTTGAACATAGTCCCTCTGTTTTGGTGAGCTGTGGCTTCTGATGGTCTGTCATTCTGATGTTAAATGTTAAGTTCCTCCTACCTAACACACCCAAAGCACAATGGCAGAGTGAAAACAAAATACTTGTATTAGCAACTCTTTAAAAAGTGAGGAAAATAAATCAGTCCATAGTATATGCTCTATCAAAAGCTCCAGAAAAGCAACAACAACAAAGCAAAAACAAGACAAACAAATCACCTCTCTGCTCCGTAGAAAAGAATATGCTTTGCACAGTTCATCTGGTGACTCCAGTTTTGCTTATTAGGATTATATCTCTTGAAGTTTACCTTCCATGGTGGTGAAAAATTAGGGGTATTTTTGGCTAGGCTGGGATTTCTTTAGCAATGTACCTCCTTTAGAACCCCAGTAAGCTAGAGTAGAAACCTGTCATACAATGTATTTTTGTGGTTATATCTCTAAGTATTAGAACCCACATCTCCTCCTGACTTCAGCTGAGTCCAGGACTAAACAGATTGGCATACATAACACGTCTTTAATAACCATGTTATAGCCCAATTGGTAGTTCCATTAGAGATTTTCAGCAAAAGATATACAATTTCATATGGCTCCTCTTGGTATTTAGGAAAATCTAGAATATTGCTGTACAATAAAAATATACTGTGAGCCACAAATGTGAGTGAGGCACATATACATATAAAGTTTTTAATTCACATAGTCACACATAAATTTAAGTATTTTAGTAGTCACACTGAAAAATGTATAATTAACAAGTGACATTAATTAAGGAATATATTTCAACTCAATATATCTAAAATATAATTTTAACATGCAATCAGTGTAAAATTATTGAGATAGCTTACTTCCTTTTATTTTATACTGTCTTCGAATTTCATTGTTTTTTAATCTTACAGTACATGTCATTTTGAACTAGACACATTTCAAGTACTCAGTATCCCCATCTGTACAGTTGTAGACAGTGCAGAAAGATCAAATTTTCCCCATTTTCTGGATCCTGTTTTTATCACCTGCTCCTATTTAATTGATGATTCACACACAATCAATTTTTCCTTCTACTAATTTTGTGTTGGAGCAGAGAAATTTTATTTTTGTTTGTTTGTTGCCATTCTGTAAGTTGCATAAGTATCTGTCCTGTACCTTACTTGGCTTCCTAGCCAAAAGCAGAAGAGATATGCTGTTGTGTGCTGTTTCTTATATGTTTTCATAAAGGCCATTCTATATTACAACTTTCTGGCTGTAGGAAATCTCCAAACAACACCAACATTTTCACATCTTTCTTCACAGTGATCTAAATCAATCCTCAATGTGTCCTATATCTCAGATAAGTCAGTAATATCTTATAGGTTTGTCACCGGACACATTCAAGGCCCACGTATCGATTTTAACACTGTATTAGACAGTGTTATGGTTTGAATTGTGTCCCTGCAAAAGATGTGTTGATATACTAACCCTCAGGAGATGATCTGATTTATAAACGGGATTCTTGCAGATGTAATTAGTTAAGATGTCATCATACTGAAGTTGGATGGGCCTTTAATCCAATATGACTGGTGTCTTCTAAAGAATAGTAGAAGAGACATAGAGACTGAGAAACACAGGGGAGAAGGTCTGTGAAAACAGAGGCAGAGGGGAGTTATGCAGCCAGGTACAAGCCCTGAAACACTGAGGATTGCTGGCCACCACCAGAAGCAACGAAGAGGCAAGCTAAGCTTGTTCCTTAGAGACATTGGAGAGAGCATGACCACAAATACACCTTGATTTCTGATTTCTAGCCTCCAGAACTGTGGGACAAAATACTTCAGTTGTTTTAGGCCACCAAGTTTATGATACTTTGTTGCGGCAGGCCTAGGAAACTAATACACATAGGATGATTTCTGTTGAAAGTGAAAAATCTAGCTCCAATTTTCTTCGGTAAAGAGAGAGCACTGGAACAAATAACTGCAAGGCTCAGTGACAGGGCAAACTCAGAAAATGCCAGGTTCAAGAACACAAAATAAATTATTAAACTATCTTGTTCTGCTTGTCTTTGTTGGTATTACTTCTGTAGTAATGCTTTGTGCCAGGACAAATTAGAGAGCTTTGTTTCATACACTTAAAATTTAATAATCTCAAAAGAATGATCTTGTCTTCCCAGAATCCAAATATCAATCTGGCTGCAGCTCTATTTAGTCAGTTGTGTACCCAGGCAGCAAGCAAGTAGGGTATCTACCAGGTACTCAATTAATAGGAGACTTCCATAGTAGTCTTAAAGGTATAAAGAATTAAAAAAACAAAAAAACTAATATAGTTTGCTAAAAAGAGTTTTTCACTTCAGATCATTGGCTTCTGCATTATTTACTTTGAACTGATCAGTCACGGCCAAACACCTCAAGGATATCCTAATCTATTGTACCAAGTCACAGCAAATTTTAAAGCCTATCTTTTTACTCTGGCTGCAAATATATATTTAGTGAAATTATATTTTGAATATTAACTAGCATTTTTTCTAGGCACTTCATTGTTTTCTTTTCTTTTTTTTAAATTACACTTTGAAGTTACTTTCCCTGAGGCAGTCATATAAACATAAGTTACATATAACTTTAGGCAAAAATTATCAGAGAAGACCAAAGAGATGGGCACATAATTTTTTTGCTTTTTAAATTTCAAAGGTGTGATTCAAATGTAAAATAAAAAAGATTTTAAAATATAATTGATACAGGTCACTTTTCCCTGCCCTGAGGTTAAAGAAACATTCCATGGACTTCAAAATGGTCATAAAGGAAGGCCCATGTTGTGTAATCATGAAGAAAATCACAGCTGCACTTTACCAAGTACAGCTTTTTACTGGTGCTAGGGAGCCTTGCAGGAGCCAGTGTTTAGAAATGACCAGTCTCCCTGTAAGAGTGTAGTGTAACCTCACCTTTGAGGTTTTTAAATGTTTCTGCCTGTTGGATAACTTCCCTCAACACAGGTTTTCAATTTGCTCATTAGTAAAGCCTGTCCTTGTCCTGAAATCTATATGAGCTACTGTTTCATCCGTTCTGTGTTGAATTAATAAGTTTCAGTGACCCAGGAGAACAATTTATAAGACACTCAGAGGAAAGGATGAAATTTTGAGCCCTTAGGAATTTAATTGTAGTGGAATAGTGGGAAAAGAGGGGCTTCCATGTAATGAAGAATGAAGCCTACTCACTGTTTTGTATCAAGTCCAGAGACTGGTAAAAAATGTCCCTTTCTTATAAATGTATGTAGTGCAGGATGCTACATATATTTATAAAAGTTGGATGTAAAATGGCATGTAGCTAGGGCAGGGCATCTTTCAGTGACATTTTTAATCCATGAGGATTAAAGAAAGATTATTAATGTTTTGGTATGAAAAAGGGCATGGAATTACAATCTTTTTTGTCCTCCCCAAATCCTCCCATCATCTTCAAAATTTCAACCTTAATTCTTTTTTATTCTACTCCTTTAGAGACAGTCAATTTTGTTTCCTGTGATCTTTTGCACCTTCCCTCTACTTTCATCAGTAGTTAATATCTTGATATCTGCTCTGAATTATGTGATTTCCTGCATATGTTCTTAAATTTCTCTAATCTAAAACAAAAGAAAAATCATGAATTCTATGTCTTTCTTTGTAAGAACATACACATTGGTATGCTGCAATTAAATTACAGATATAACTTGAGATATTTATCCCCTTAATCTTGGCATGGCCAGAAGAGAGGCGGACTGGTTGGGATCTTCTAGGCAAATTGTTTCCAGCAATTAACAGTTTTATTTTGGATTCATCAGAGGTGCCCCAGAAGAACAAGTTCTGTCAACATTTCCTATGGTGAGCAAGATGACACCAAGGAGACGTCACTCTGAAAATGATCAAGGAAACACTACACCACTTGGAAATTTACTTTAGTGGGCAGCTGAAGA
Organism: Cabassous unicinctus; assembly: GCA_029593785.1. NCBI lineage: Eukaryota > Metazoa > Chordata > Mammalia > Cingulata > Chlamyphoridae > Cabassous > Cabassous unicinctus. The sequence goes on from JAQZBX010000933.1 coordinate 43,044, forward strand.
GAACATTACTCTTCCTGGTAGAGAAGGGGCCTATGGAGCTGTTGGAGAAGTTGTATTCTAGGTGCAAAGAAAAATGCTTTGTGGTCCAGAAGATCAGGTGTGTGAGGGCAGGGAGAGTAATTTTGAGTTCATGAAACCATGGAGGCAAGAAGGCAGTAGTATGACATAGTTAAAATGCTAAAAGAGAAAACAAAAACCTACCAGCCAAGAATTCTGTATCCCGCAAAGCTGGCATTCAAAAATAAGGGAGAGTTCAAATTATTCACAGATAAACAGAAATTGAGAGAGTTTGTCCTTCAAGAAATACTAAAGGGAATTCTGCAGGTTGGAAAGAAAATAACAGGAGAGAGGGGGTTGGAGGAGAGTGTAAAAAGAAAGATTACTAGTAAAAGTAACTAAAAGATTAAAAAGAGAAATAAAAACAAAATATGACATATGTAAACCCAAAGGAAAAATGGCTAATTTAAGTACTACCTTGACAGTAGTAACATTGAATGTTAATGGATTACATGTTCCAATCAAACGACACAGACTGGCAGAGTGGACAAGGAAATACAACTCATCTATATGTTGTCTACAAGAAACTCACCTTAGACCCAGGGATCCAAGGAGGTTGCAAGTGAAAGGATGGAAAACGATTTTATATGCAAACAATAAGCAAAAAAGGGTGGGAGTAGCTATACTAATGTCCATTCTGTTAAGGTGTGGTAATATTTTTAGATTATGAATTATATGTACACATATATTTTGATTTATTCTTCTCATTATATTAGGAGATTGATGGTGAATACATCCATTTAGGTTCTATGTGTAGCTGATTTGTTTTTACTATGTATTAATTAATTAATTAAGTTATTTAGCTTAAGGAAATTGACAGAAACCAGCAAGGGCTTATAGCCAACACAACTAGAAACTTAAAGCCTCAGAAGAGTTTTACCACATATATGCTACAGATTTTTAATTTTTACTTTATTTCAATCAAAAATCAAATGATACACAAATGCTTCTAATGAGAAGGAAAAGGACCATGCTCCACATATCCCCATCCCAAGCTCACACACCATACGTATCTATTTTTTAAAACAAGTCAATTTTATTGATACAGTAAATTTTATTAATAAAGCATAAATCTATCCAGGTGTATAATTAATGGTGTTCAGTATAATCACATAGTTGTGCATAAATCACTTCAATCATTTTTGGAGCATTTTCATTATTCCAGTAATAATAATAATAATAAACAAAAACCAACCAAACAAACAAAATTTATCACTTCTTGATCTCTCCATGCTTCCCCTGCTATACATAGCTGCTTATTCTGTTGCCTTCATTCTAGTATATTTGTATTTACATTTTGTAAAAACAGTCATACATGCAATATCACCCATATTTGTATTTTACATGAGGTTTCACTGTGTTATACAGTCCCATGTTACATTTTTTAGCTTTCCTTCTAGTAATTTGCCTAACCTTAAACTATCCCTTTCAACTGCTGTCAAAGCAATATAATAGCTCTGCTAGTCACAAACACCATGATGTGCTCTCACCATTTTCATTCATTTCCAAAGATTTGCAAACAACCTTCTAACCAACCTTCTAACTTAATCTGTGCAGACACAGATTAAGCAGATGCATCTATTTTTAATGTATTTGCATTTTTTGGTGAGGGCTTGCTTATACTGATAAATTTTAAATATATCTAAATAATATCATTTACAAATTTTAGACAACACATTTTGGTGTCATGATAGAGGAAAATTTAGTTTACTTCAATCCCAAATCTCCCCTTCCCCAGTACTATAATATTACAAATACTCACTAATCATTACCATACCCCAGCAATATTCATAAACCTTTATTTCTTTTGACATCATGCATAAAACCTACCATTAAAGGATATGAGAATCCTCACCCTTCCCTCCAACCCTTCTGACAACCAACTAATCTCTTACTTTGTCAGCTGCGTCTTCACTTTTATGTTTTTGCCATGTCTTCAGAATTATCAAGTAAATTTTGTTCAATTCAGAGACAAAATTTATTGTGAAGCTATATTTTGTTCCATAATCATTCAATTTTACAATCTTTATGTCATTTAATGGCTAATGATTCAAGTATTGGGTTCAGATGGATTCCAAATTTTTATCACTACCCCAGCTACTCCAGACTTTCTCTTTATCAAACCAGTTAGCTTACAAATTTCACTTTTTTTCCTCCACAGACTTTTCTTTCATGGTATTCTATCCTTCTGATCAAATTCAGATAAATTGTTCTCCAGGATTCCTACAGGATACTTTTCAGGTAATTACCCTCAATTTTCTGCTTTGTTGGTTCTAGTGTATTGAAGCTAGTATAGTGTATTTTTTTCTCTTTTTTGATGTATCTTCAACTTTTACTGAAATACATTTTCAAGTAAACTTTAAGAAACTATACTTGGATGTATATTTTACGAGTCCTTCAATTCATGAAATGTCTATTCTATTTTCATATGTACTTTGAATTTTAGATTGGAATGTATTTCTTAGTTTAACAACAATTTCTGTCGACATGTAAAAGTTTCTAGCATCCAGCATTTTGATTCAAGGTTAGACTTCAATATGATTGTTATTTTGTAATAACCATTTAGAAATGTGCGTACATTGTTTGTGTGTATGTACCTGTGCAGTATGCTTTTGTCTTTATTGTTCTCAGTTTTCACAATAATATGCCTAGATAATAGACTGTGGTACAGTATTTAAAATATTGTGTTGGAAATGTTTGTGTCATACATACATATATATGTAGTTTTTCTGAAATGTTTTAGAGTAAATTGAAAGAATGATGTCTCTTTACCCCTAAATATTTCATTAATAATTGTTTTCTTAAGTAGCCAGAAATGCCACCATATTATGATAATATAAATAAAAATCAGAGACAAGTACTGGATATTTTTTAAAATTCCCAAAATCAGTAATAGTTCTTAAAAATATAAACTGAAGAAATAAACTAGAAAATTGATTAAAAACAGAAAAGTATAGATGATAAAAAGAGATACAGAAGATCAATTTATAGTCTAATATCAACTATGAAGGAGAGTAAAGAAAACATAGAATAAAAGAAATTATTTAAAAAGAAAAAGAAAACTGCACAGAACTAAGTATTTAATCTGGAAGGACCCATTAAGTGTGTAACACAATGTACAATGATTAAAATTAGGAAATTTAAGGTTGATGCAATATAATCTATGAACCTTATTCAGTGTTTGTAAATTGTTCCAGTAATGTCCTTTTTAGTTTCACCCAAGTCCAGGATGAAATTAATTATAAAAAATTACTTTTATTTACCTTGTAATAGGTTATTTTATGATGGAGCATTTATCAAAGCTCATTTTTAATGTATGAATTAGATATTTTTGAAATTTAAGCACCAGTTATTTTGTAAAATATTCTTCAATTTTTACTAAATTGTCACTTTTGCTGGATGTGAGGAAGAATTAATTTGAGGTTGGTAAAAGTGAAAGCAAGAAACTCAGTTTTAGTAATTTAAGTGAAAGTTAATGATTGCCTGGATGAGGAAAATGAAAGTAGGAATGGGGAAGAAAAGGCATAGACAAGAAAAAAAAAATTGTGGAAATGAAATGATGTCACAAGTACAAGAATGAGAGCAAGAGAATGATCAAAAATTTCCTCATAGAAACCAGGTAGATGGTAGATAGTCAGTGGAGGAAGAGGTCAGGGAAGTCTGTGACCGAAGTGAAGTTAACAATTGGACAAACAATTCTTTATTACCAAGAAGAGCTCTGAAGCAAAAAGGGAATTATGGAGGCTTCACCACATGGAGCTCTTAATTAAACCTATGAGAATTGATGGGTTTATAGGGATAGAGTACAAGAAGAAAACAAAAGAGTGCTGAATGTTACCCCAAGAAATATTAATATTTGTAATATAATTTTCTTTTAAATATTGTGTCCACACAGTTTTGAGGCCCTGGTTAAAAGCACGCCAGTTCCTTTTTTAAAATATATATATATTTTTATTTCTAAGGATGCTTTAGATTACATAAATGTTACATAAAAAATATAGGAGATTTCAATATGTGCCACTCCTCCCCTTCCCACACCTTCCCACATTAGCATCTTTCCTTGGTGTGGTACATTTGTTATAACTGATGAACACATATTGAAGCATTGTACTAACCAATGACTATAGTTTACATTACAGTTTACACTTTGCCCCACACACTTGTAAAGGTTTTGACAAAATGTTTAATGGCCTCTATCTGTCATTGCAATGTCATGCAGGACAATTCCAATGTCCCCAAAACGCCCCCATGTTGCACCTATTCTTCCCTCTCCCTCCCTTCAGAACCTCTGGTGGCCACTGCCTTTATATCAACTGCACAAGTTCTTCCATTGCTAGAATAATAATAAGTCCATAATAGAATAATAATAGGTCTACTTTAGTCCATAGTTGCTTCCCTCCCTTATGTTTGTAAATTTGGATTGGTGATGCCCATCCTGCCTTTGATTGAGAGGAGTTTAGATCCATGGGGCAGATGGTTGGAACTGTATTGCTTGCAGTTACAAACATTCTCTGCCCTGAACAGAAAGAAGCCTGTAAGTCCTCCTTCTTGAACAGCAAATTTTGTCTACATCCCAACACCTATACTTATGTGGCTCTCATAATCCAGGGTCACTATGCACCTACCTAATAACTCCAAGGCTGGGTAACAGAAAATTAAGGATGACCCTTATGGCCAGGAACCTGTGCAATTACTCAAATTAACCAATCCACAGGTAACCTGGGAAACCTAACTATTGTCACTTGTTTGCAGTTTAAGGCTGTCTTCTACAGCTCCTTCTTGCTGTCATTCTCTTCCAATGTGGCCTTGCTTGGCTCCCTCTTCTTGTTTGCAGCTATAAGTAATAAAAACTTCTATTTATCACCTATCTGAGCATCTTTTTGCTATGTCTACCATTCTAAGACTATATAATCATATCTAATCTCTTATAATTATAGAACAGTATTGAAGTCCAGTGGAAGAGAAAGTGCCAAAACAAACAAACAAACAAACAAACAAAAAAGGCTGCCAAAAATGAGCCATAGAAACAGAATGAAAACATAATAAGAAAGGTGAAATAATCGAACCATTAATTGATGTGCTGCTCATAATAATCCAATGGAAAAGGAGAGATCAGTGCATCTGTAGAACAATAAGAAAATTTAAGTGCTGAGATCTGTGAAAAAGTAACAGGGTCTAGCCTTTCATAGGAGAGACGCTTCTTCCATTGCAATATAAACATTGGGGGAAAAACGTCCACTGCAATTGTGGGTTTCTTTGTGAAATTGGTGATTAGAAAATGAGAATGGTCTCATATCATGACTTTTCTTTCTCATTTAAATGGAAGGCTCAATCAGTAACTGAATGACTTTTAAAGATGAGGATGACAAAAATTTAAGAAGTGAGGAAAATCTAAAATTATACATCACAAGAATTAAAAAAGGAATCTACTAAAGCACAGTAGAAGAGTGTTAGGCAGTTCTGAGGATTGATAGGAAGAGTTTGGAGAGAAATTACTGATGGCAGTTGCAGAATTTTCTACTATTTCTACCTTCTTTGTTGCAGACTAATCTAAGGAAGATGGAAAAGTTCATTTTTAATTAGTTGACAGTTTCAGTATGAAAGAAGGCCAAAGAGTTTTAACCATGGCATTGGAGTGGTTAAAATGATAAACCATAGTGCCCAAGTTAGATAAACAGGGAAGTAAATCCAAAAAATGTAGATGGATGATGGTGATGGAAAGTAAGAATGTGGCTGAATCAGTGAATTGGAGGTCATGGAGAAGTAGGAATAATTACAGGCGTTGGGAAAGTTTGTGAGCCAAGAACTCACATCTTCTTTAAGTAACAGGGAATGACAGGAAATCTGTGCCTGACAGTAATGAAGTGGAGAAGAGGCATAGCTAAGTGGCATGCATTTCAAGTTCACCACCAAACTCCTACCCTCCAGTCCTTCAGCTTGAGTGAAAAAATGTTCAATGAATGTCAAAGAAGTTTCAGAAAGAAAGCAACCTCATTTCCTTGTCCTAAGATTTATAAGGTATTGATGTATGGCAACATTTGCTGAGGGAGTTTGAGAGGAAACTTATATAAGGAAATATATTTCTGTTGTATTCATTTTTTAATAGTTTAAAATAAACCACTAAAAGTAAATACAGAAAAGTAGAAATTATGGGGAAAAAATAGATGTTTGCCTATTCAAATAATAACTTCTTCACAACCAAAACTAAAACAGAATTTATTTTTTTAAATATATATTTTTATTTTTTAAAGATACTTAGATTACATAAAGGTTACACACAAAATATAGGGATTCCCATATGTCCTGCTCCCCATACCTCCCACACCCTCCCACATAAACAACATCCTTCATTAGTGTGACACATTCATTGCAGTTGATAAAAGCATCCTGGGGCATTGCCACTAAGCATGGACCATAGTTCACATTGTAGTAAAACAAAATTTAAACATACTTGTAAGACAAAACACAAGTAAGAGCAGCAGGAAATATATGATGGTCTAAGAATTAATGCATTTAATATGCAAAGAGCTTGTAATACAAAAACTTCTCCATTAAACATAGTCACAGGGTATGAACTTTAGGACAAAAATGAAAATAAAATATAAATAGAAACAACATTGAAATATAAATATTTTTTCTCCAAAAAGATTTAGACAGAGAGAGAGAATAATTCAATTAATTATTGTTATAATTTAAATTGGTTCGACTTTTCTAAAGGGTAATTTGACAATGCCTATCCAAATAATAATATTCATAGACGTCAAAATAAGAATTCCACTTGAAAGATGTTTCATTAAGGAGATAATTGTTCAAGTTAGAACAGACAAAATCAGAAAATGCTTGTAAAGTGTATGGCAATATTACCTGTATACTAATACACTAAATATGCTAAATCCAATATTCAAATATTTTGTTTGTTTTGTTTCTTGCCTATTTTGTTTCTACCTCCTAGAATGCAAGCTCCATGGGTGTAGAATTTTGTCTCTTTTGTTCACTGCTGTGTCCCTGCTTCTGAAGCCCTTCAAAGGCTTCCCATCTCATTCAGTATAAAAGCCAAATTCCATGCCATCTTTTGGGTATTGCCCCCAAATATGTGGCTCTTGTTACTTCTCTGATACCATTCCATTCCATGCCAACCATACTGAATTCCTTGCTGTCCCTTAAGTATACCAGGTTCTTTCCTACATATCAAATGTTCATATGTCTTCTCTCATATGCTCTTTTAATTCACTCCTCACGTTCTTCAAGTTTTTGATCACATGTCACATTTTTATTGAAGTTTCCCTTTATTGATCACCTTTTGTAAAATTTCAACCAATTGCCATTTTCTGTCACTACTTAACCCTCTTTCTCTGTTTTATTTCTCTCCATAGAATTTATGTCCTTATAATATGAATAACAATATATTTGTTAGCTATATGTCTTCTTCCTGGTCCCCTGTAGGAAGGAGGTGAGCCAGATTGTTCATACATTTTGTTTACAATTCTATCACCAGCATCAAATCAGTGTCTGCTACATAACGGATACTGAAAAACTGAATTAACAGTGCCTGCGAATATTTAGTGATCAATAAATATTTGTTGAATTAATTAATGAAGATAAAAATGGTGATAAACCATTCCTCACAAATTTACAATATTGCAGGGAACATCCAATTTAAAAAGGAATAAATATAGTTATTATACTTAAATTTGTTCTGGAAAAAAAAAGTATAGAGGTATGAAGTATAATAATTTGTTGCAGATGCATATATGCTACCAAAATGTAAAGTCCATTAAAATTGTTTTTAGATTTATATACTAAAAAGCCGTGTGTGCATTTAAATCATTTATTATTACTACGTTTATTTGTTGCACTAATTTCAACAGATTTGTAAATATTAAAAATAAAAATTAAGACATTTTTAAATATCCAGAAATTTGTTGCCCCTTCAAATTATTTAATGTAACATCTATAATATTCTGTGTTCATTTACTCTAATTCCAAATACATATGAATTATTACTTTAAATACCATTGTACCAATATTCTCTTGAATGTGGTAATTTTATTCTGAATTTTAAGTATATGAATTGTTAGAATGAATCTTAGAAGTGGAAGACCAAAGAAATCCGAGAATGATCTGAAAGTCATAATAAAATGAATTATTGATTTTTAAAATTGGAAAATACATTAAATATAAGTTATTACAACTTTGGAAAATAAGGAACCCAAACTGCATAGTCTAGAGGAAAAACTAAAATACACTATACAAATATTTATAGAGACATGAAATGTTGCCAATTATACTGTGTAGATCATGGGGGAAAGCACAAAAGTAAATGTTAATAGGAAACATTATGATTTAGTAATAAAGAAGAAAAATGTGCTACATTGTTCAATAGCAGCTTGTCCAGAACGACTTGAATGACAGAAACAAAAGCTAGTCTCAAGCTTGGATATATTCTCACAAGAGCCCATAGATAAGTAGTAAACTTGTAGACTGTGCCCAATTATGATTTTTCTACCATGGGAATATTTGATTGGTTTACTTATTTCAACTTTTAGGGTAATAGTGGTGAGGCCAAAAAAACAATTTACTTTATTTTCCAACATATATATTTATAATGGAATCTCAGCATTCATTGTATCAGAATACGTCAATAAAGGTAGAAATAGAATAAAATTGACAGAAATTGGAACATATTATTAACCTAGTATGTTATGCATCTACTAATGATCATATTTTGGATTTTCATTTGTAAATATTCAATTTGTGTTAATAAATACAACTAATCGTAGATTCTCTGCATTATCCCTATTTCATTGGCAAGGGCATTTTTATTTTTCCTGGGAAAATATGGCTCTTTAGTTTTAATGTTCAAATTCAAGATATGTCCATTATAGTTCTTATGGTAATATATTGGTGTTACTTTTTATTTGGAAGGAGCGGACAAGGTATGGTCAGCATTTTACCAAGTGATAAACTACTTAAGACAGGAACACTGGTATCCAGCATCTAGTAATAAGTATATAATATAATAAACTTTAAATTTATATGCACTGATTGAAATAATAAATAGAACATAGAATAACAGCATATCTTTTACACATGATAGAGATAAAAGCAAAACATGACAGAGTATTACATGCAAATTTGTAAATTAATGAAACATCATATATGTTAGAGTTATAGAAAGAAAGCAAAATTATCCATATAGGAGTGTGGACATTATTTGAAGCACTCTTTTAATTTATCCATAAGGTTATTTAATGAAGCCTCCATCTTTTTATCTCCCTTACTTCTTGAACTCTTTCTTTTGCCAATTCATGGGAAATTATTAACACTAAATATTTAAGAATTGCCTAAAACATTGTACATTCCATAGGCACAGATGGATGCTCACAGAGTGTTACAATAAGGCAATTTGACTTGAAAGTTCTTGTCAGCCCTTAAGTCAGGGTATAATCTCAAGGGACCTTGAGGACAAAGAGTTTAAATGGGCTTTTAAAAAGCTGAAGGGAAAAAAGCATACACACACACACACACAATCACTTCTTTTGACCTTAGAAAAATCTTTGGAGGTTGCATAATGAAGTCTATTATACAATGAACAGCAGTTAAAAGGGCACTTATGATCCCAAGTGTCTTCTTTTGTAAAGGGGATTCTATTGTTCTATATTAGTTGCACTTCTGTAGAATTTCTATGCATAAAATTGAAAAAGCATTTTTATTTTGACTTCAAATATAGTATAACTGAAAACTATTTTAAAAAGGAGAAATTGATTATGTAAAGAATAGTAACTAGTAAACACTCTGGTTATCTTCTTTTAAACAGAAATTTAATTAGCATGGTTAAATGTCAGGCTTTGTTTTGCAGATTGCTGCGTATTGGTTTTATAATAAATGGGATTTCATTTTCTAAATTCAGTCATGAAATCACCTATCCTTTAATGATACTGCTTTGTTCCTAGGGAGTATCTTTGTCCGGGTTCCCTAGAAAATAGCACTTGAGACAAAACTTAGTGTTTATGCTTTATTGTGTGATTAAATTCCAGGGCAGGTGAAAAGAAAAAAAAAAAAAAGATGAAGCAAATAAAGCTGATAAAGGTGAAGATAAAGCTGATAAAGGTGATAAAGATAAAGGTGAAGCAGATAAAGCAAATACAAAGTAATAGTTTTCTGTGTTGTTATTGTGGTGGCAGGTTGGTTCTAAAGATGTAATTGATATTTGTCATCTCCTTCCTTTTTACCTTCTGTTCATATCCCATCATTCTTAACCAGTAACTTGGCTGATTTGTGTTGCTTGCTTTGCAGGTTGACCCAGACCTTCATCCATGCATGGTCTTGCCTTTGTTGGATTGTGGTAACTGCAATTGCCCACGGACAGATATCATTGAGCACAGATATACTGAGTTATGGGCCCTGGAATCCCCGGGGTTCCAGACATATTTTCCTGCCCCATTTTATAGTAAAAATTCTAGATCCATGTGGGAATCCAGGGTGGATGCCCTTACTAATAGTGTAAATCTCTTTATCTATTTATCTGTTGACATGTTGAGCCCAAAGTGACCAGATGGTAATTGCAACCTCCTGGTAACTATGACCCCTAATCCAGCATAACCTAAAGTTATGGGGATAAGAATCACAAGTGCAAAGATGAGTCTATGAATGACAGGGTCCTCTCCTTTGTTGTTATCTCCTGGATCCTATAGGGCTCATAAAGAAAATGCATCAGCTGTCAGCAGTTCAATGCATATATTGCATTCAAGATGGCAGAGCAACAACCCTGAAGCTGATGTCTTAGCTGACCCATATGTAGGCTGTATTATCATACCATTAGGCTGGCTGCTTCCAGAAAAGATGAGCAAATCCTGTGTCATGAACTAACTATCATACCTTTTTGTTGATTATGCTAGTTAAAATGTTTTGGTCATAGGCATAGATGTCCTATACTCTCACAAGTACACACAAAGCTCTTTAATATGAAACCAGTCTTCCAAATCTTCCAAATTGTGTTGTCCCTTGGTCTCTTCACATTTCTATTTTTTTTGCATCCTTTTCAAAAGAATCATTCCTCAAATCTTGGGACCTCCCCACAAATCTATAGAAAAAACTTGCACTGCTTCATTTTTGAGAAAAATTTAATAATACATATAGATAAATTGGTGCTTTTTTAAAGAAGAAATGTAGTAGGCTTACAGAAAAATAACACAGGACATACTACATATACTCCCCCCCACACACACAAATTCACACATGCTGTTTTCCCTCTTATTAACATATTGTATTAGTGTTGAACCTTTGTTACAATTTATGAAACAATATTACTATAAATATAGTATTAATTGTAGTCCATAGTTTAAATTAGGGTTCTCTGTGTTGTACAGCCCTATTTTTTTTTTTTAATTTTACTCTGGTAACAGATATACAATCTAAAATTTCCCCTTTTAACACATTCAAATATACAATTCAGCAGTGTCAAGTACATTTAAAACATATTTCTATCATTAACATCATCCATTAAAAAAAGCTGTTTCATCACCTCAAACAGAAAATTTCTATCAATGTTAAGTAAAATAAAATGGCCACCTGCATTGAGCACTGCTGGAAGAATACCTCTTTCCAAGAAGGGCTTTTCCAGAAAACAAAAACAATTGACCTGCAGAGGTTTTCTGTGAAAATGGAATGCATACTATAGGTTTGCTGATGAGAAACACCTGGTGATAAAACCACTTTCTGATACAGTAGAGATAGCTTATCAGGTTGGACAAGCATAACACACTGGATCCCACTTTGTAAAACCATCCTACGTAAAATTTTAACTTAATATCAGCTAATCAGAACATTTCCTCATTTGCTTCACATTTAAACTATATGAGCTTTCCCTTTCTACTCCCTTGGTGGAGGTCCCTTCTACTTTCTGAGTGGGATGTTGACAGATTCATGAATCACTCAATAAAGCTGTGAGATCCAAAGATGAAAGAAGTTTTTCTTTTATCACCAACTAAGTATGTTCCCCATCTCCCCTTCCGGTATATGTGTAACCACTATTCTGCTTTCTGTCACTATGAATTTGCTTATTGTAATAATTTCATATAAAAGAAATCATATACTATATATCCTTTTGTGTCTGGCTTATTTCACTCAATATGATGTCATCAAAGTTTATCCATGTTTTAGCACATACCAGTACTTCACTTCTTTTCTTGGCTGAATAATATTCCATTCTAGGTGTATACTACATTTTGCTTATCCATTCTATTTTCATTAGGCATTTGGTAGGCTTCCACCTTTTGGCTATTGTAAATAATGCTGCAATGGAAATCGGTGTACAAATATTTGTTGGAGTCCTTGCTTTCATTTTTTTCTGGTATATACCTAAAAGTGGGATTGCTGGGTCATGTGGTAACTCTATATAAGCATAGCTTTCTGAGGAAACACCAAACTGTTTTCCAACAGAACCAGCACCATTTTATACTCCTACCAACAAAGAGCAAATATTACTTTTTATCCACATCCTCCACAACACTTGTTATTTTCTTTTCTTTTCTTTTTTTAATAATAGCCATTCTAGTTCATGTGTGTCATTCTGATTTTGATTTGCATCTACCTAATGACTAATGATGTTGAGCATATTTTATATGCTTATTAGCCATTTATATATCTTTTTTCAGAAATTTCTATTCAAATCTTTCGTCTATTTTAGAATTGGTGGGTTTTTTTGTTTCTGTTTTTTTACTGTAGAGTTGTGGGATTTCTTTTTATATTCTATATATTAAACCATTATCAGATATGTGGTTTCAAAATAGTTTCTCCCATTATGTAGGTTGTCTTACTTTCATGATAAAGTCTTTTGATGATAAAGTGTTTAATTTTGATGAAGTCCCATTTCTATATTTTTCTTTTATTGCTTGTGCTTTTTGCTGTAAAGTCTAAGAAACCATTGACTAACACAAGGTTCTGAAAATGATTCCATATGTTTTCTTCTAGGAGTCTTGTAATTTTGTTTGTTATAGTTGGGTTTTTGATACATTTTTGAGCTATTTGGATCTGCTGTGTGGTATGGGTCTGAATTCATTGTTTTGCATATTCTTATCCACTTTTTCCAAGCAATATTTGTTGAAAGGAGTATTCTTTCTCCATTGAGTGGACTTGGTACCCTTGTCAAAAGTCAATTGGCCATAGATGTGAAGATTTATTTATAAAGTCTCAATTCAATTTACTTGGCCTATATGTCTTCAATATACATTAACATGGAATGTCCTTCCATTTATTTAGGTCTCCCTGTATTTTTCAGCAGTGTTTTCTAGATTTCCATGTACAAGACCTTTATATCCTTGGTTAAATTTATTCCTAGACATTTAACTCTTTCAATTGTTATTGAAAATTGATTTTTTAAATTTCCTCATCAGATTGTCCATTACTAGTGTGAGAAACACTACTGAATTTTGCATATTGATCTTGTACCCTGACATTCTGATCAATTTGTCTATTAGCTCTAGCAATTTTGTGGAGGATTTTTAAAGATTCTATCTATCTATCTATCTATCTATCTATCTATCTATCTATCTATCTATCTGTATTTTCTGCAAATAGGGAAAGATTACCTCCTCTTTTCCAATTTGAAAAACTTTTATTTCTTTTTAATGCCCAATTGCTCTAGATAGTTCTTCTAGTATAATGTTAAATAACACAGTGGTGATAGTGGGCATCCTTGCCTTGTTCCTGATCTTAGCAGGAAAGCTGTAAATCCTTCATAATTGAGAATGATGGTAGTGTGGGTTTTTCAAAAATGGCCTTATTATGTTAAGAAGATTTCCTTCTATTCCCAGTTTTCTGAATGCTTTTATCAAGAAGGGGTGTTATATTTTGTCAAATGCTTTTTTTAAGTATCATTTGAGATAATCATAAGTTTCCCCCTTTGCTCTATTAATGAGATGTATTATATTAATTCATTTTCTTATGTTGAACTACCCTTGCATAAGTGGAATAAACCCCACTTGATCATGATATATAATCCTGCTAATATGTTGTTGAAATCAGTTTCCTAGTATTTTGTTGAGGATTTCTGCATCTCTTTTCATAAGGGATTGTTTTAGTTTTCTTGGCTGTGCAAGCAAAGACCATTTAATGGAATTTATTGGCTCATGGTTTTGAGACTATTAGTACTCCAAATCAAGACATCATCAAAGCCGTGCTTTCTTCCTAAAGACTGGAAATTTAGGGTTGGCTGCTGGTTATCAATGGCCCTTGGTTTCTCTGTGACATAGAAATGCACAAAGTGACCTCTCCTGGACTCTCCGTTCTCTTCTGGATTCTGTTGACTTTCAGCTTCTTGCTCCCAATGGCTTTTTTTCTCTATCTGTCTGAATTTCAGTCTGCTTATAAACGACTCCAGTAATAGGATTAAGACCCATCCTGATTGATTGGGTCACACCTTAACTGAAATAATCTCTTCAAAATGTCCTTCTTAAAACGTGTTCACATTCATGGGAATGGATTAAGTTTAAGAACATGTTTTTCTGGGGTGCATAGCTCCAAATCTGTGGTTCATAGACCACAAGAATATTGGCCTATAATTTTCTTTACTTTTATTACCTTTATCTGGCTGATTTGGGTGATGTTGGCCTCATAAAATCAGTTAGGAAGGATTCCCTCCTCTTCAATTTTTTGGAAGAGTTTGAGCAAAACTGGTGTTAATTCTTCTTGGAATGGTTAGGAAAATTCACCAGTAAATCCATATCACCCTGGGCTCCCTTTTGTTGGGAGGTTTTTAATGACTGATTCAATCACTTTACTTGCTATTGGGCTATTGAGAGATTCTATTTCATCTTGAATAAGGTTAGGTAATTTGTATGTTTCTAAAAATTATCCATTTCATTTAGTCTATCTAATTTGTTGGTGTACAATTGTTCATAATGTATGCTTATAATCGTATTTGTTTCTGTGGGCTTGGTAGAAATGCCCCCCTTATATTTCTGATTGTAGTGATTTGTGCCCTCTCTCTGTTTTCTTTGTCAGTCTAGCTAGAGGTTTGTTGATTTTATTGATTTTTCAAAGAACCAACTTTTGGTTTCATCGATTCTTTTTTTAAAATTTACTTTATTTTCTATATCCTTTATCTCCAATCTAATATTTGTTACTTCCTTCCTTCTGATTGCACTGGGTTTAGTTTTCAGTTCTTTGCCTAGATATCCCAGTAGTGGAAGAAGTCTCTGATGTTAAATCTTTCTTTATTTGTTAATATAAACATTTAGAACTATAATTTTCCCTCTCAGTTCTGCCTTTACTGTATTACATAATTTTCGGTTTGTTGGGTTTTCAATTTTCATTCACTTAAAATTATTTCCTCATTTCCCTTCTGATTTTTTTCTTTGGCCCATAAAAAAACTGTGTTGATTAATTTCCATATATTTGTGAATTTTCCATTTCTCCCTCTGTTACTGATTTCTAGCTTCATTCCATTGTGGATGGAGAAATTTCTTTGTATGATTTCAATATTTTTACTTTTTTTCATATTTGTTTTGTGACCTAGCATATATTTTTTCCTAGAGAATGCAATATGTGCTTTGGACAGTTTGATATTGTTTATGAATTCCAAAAATAGATATTAGATTATGTTTGTAAACTGGTCTGTTCTTCTGGGCATATTAGATTATATTGGATTCAGAAGTTTCACTTTTACTTGATTAAATAATGATTAAGACTTTTATGGGCCACATCAGTAGGACACCAAGGGGGCAGGGACTCACAGAGAAACCACACTGCAGAGAAGGGAGGAGGGAGTTTTGAACCTGGAGCCTGGGAAGTAAACATACAGAGAAACAGATATGTGATGAAGGAAAGAAGGCTGCATTAGACACGGCAGAGGCCTGGGGAAGAAAGATGAGCCATTTGCCTGATAGTCTACAGCTGGCCTTGTGGAGAGAGCAGAGCAGCTGAGCTCTGAGAGAAATGAGACCTAGGAAAAAGACCAGATTTGTCCCAGCCTGCGGCTAAGATTGGAAGTTGCTGGGACCATGGAACCTTGAGAGGAGGAGGAAGAGTGAACCCTCACAGACATCACCCACCATCTTGCATCAACACATGGCAACAGACTTTGGTGAGGGAAGTAATTTATGCCTTATGGCCTAGTAACTGTAAGCTTCTACCTGAAATAAATACCCTTTGTAGGGTATTTTGTTCTGGTATTTTGCATCAGCATCCTTTTGGCTGACTAATATAGTGCTCTTGAAGTGAATACGTATTCTGTTGTTGGGTGAAGGGTTCTATATATGTCTAGTAGCTCAGGTTGGTTTATACGATCAGGTAAGTCTTCTAATTCCTTATTGATCTTCTGACAAGATGTTCTATCCACTAATGAAAGTGCTGTATTGAGATAGCCTACTATCGATGTAAAAGTATTTATTTCTTACTTCAAACCTGTCAATATCTTTGTCATACATTTTGTGGCTCTGTCATTACGTGCCTATATGTTTATAATTGTTATTTCTTCTTGTTCAATTGACCCATTTATCAGTATATAATGGCCTTCTTTGTTCCTTGTAAAAGTTTTTGACTTTAAGTCTATTTTATTTGATATTAATATATCTTCCTTAGCTCTCTTTTGTTTCCAATTTGCAGTCAACATTTTTCCACCCTTTCACTTTCAACCTACTCATGTCATTGAATTTAAGGTGAGTCTCTTGGAGACAGCATATAGTTGTGTCATGCTTTTATACCATCCTGCCAATCTTTGTCTTTTGACTGGAAAGTTTAATCCATATACATTTATTGATAATAAAGGACTTTCTTCTCCATTTTCTATTTAGTCTTTGTCTTATAGCTTTTTATCCCTCAATTCTTCCATTAATGCCTACTTTCATTTTTACTTATTTATTTTTTTAATTTATTGAAGTATCTCAGTCATACATAAAGATACAAAAACAATAAGTGCATAGTAATAGGTGTGAACTTACAAAACAAACATACATAACATCATACAGGGCTCTCATACCTCACCCTAACACCAATACTTTGCATTGTTGTAAAACATTTTTAACTAATGATTAAAGAGCATCCATGAAATATTACTACTAACCAAAGCATTTACCCCAACCCACCCAATTATTATTATGATTATTATTATTTTTATATCATTTATACATGAACATATATAAGTGTATAGTAAAAGTTGTGAATTTACAAAGCAAACATGCATAAAACAGACAAGGGTCTCATACATCAACCCCCCACCAACACCTTGCATTGTTCTGACACATTTGTTCCATTTGTTACAAATGAAAGAATATTGTCACACTCTTACTACTAACTATAATCCTTATATTACATTTGGTGTTATTATTCCCCCAACACACCCTATTATAATTTTTCAAATATATTTTTTGACAGAAGTTGTAAACTTATAAAACAATCATGCACATGTGCAGAATTCCCATATAACGCCCTTCTATCAACAGACCACACTGTGGTGGATCATTTATTACAGATTATGAGATAATGTCATCAGATTATTACCAGGTCCATAGTGTACATTTGGCACACATTTTCCATACGCCTCCATTATCAACACAGTACATCTTTGGCATAGATCCATGAATAGTTCATTATTATTTTTAACCACGGTCCTTTGGTCACTCCAGTTGTATTTTTCCCATGCTTTTCCACATTCGCACCACCCTGCAATAATGATGTACATTTGCTTTAGCTCACAAAGGACATTCTTGTATCTGTACCATCAACTGCAATTCTCATCCACCTCTGGATTTACTGTGCTATTCAGTCCCTAAATAATTCTCTAGCTTTCTGTCAATTGGCATTTACATCCCTAGACAACCATTTTCAGCCACATCCCCATTTATAAACCAGCTGTTACTCACTATAATGTGTTACCATCAACTCTGTACATTTCCACACTGTTACAGTAAAGTTAATTAAAACTTCTAAATACATTAAACATCAGTAGTCAATCTCAGTCCTCCTCTTATCTCCTTTAGGAATCCACCACCTGCTACCAGGTCTTGAAGATATTTTCCTACATTTTCTTCTGGAAGCTTTATGGTTCTTGCTTTTATGTTTAGGTTTTTGATCCATTTTGAGTTAATTTTTGTATAAAGTGTAAGATATGGGTCCTCTTCCCTTCATTTTGCTATGTATATCCAGTTCTCTCAGCACCATTTGTTGAATGGACTGTTCTGACAGAGCTGGGTGGATTTGACAGGCTAGTCAAAAATCACTTGACTATAGATGTGAGGGTCTGTTTCTGAGCCATCAGTTTGGTTCTTTTGGTCTATGTGTCTGCCTTTATGCATGCACCATGCTGTTTTTACCACTGTAGCTAGGTAATATAAGTTAAAGCTTGGAAATGAGAGTCTTCCAACTTTTTTTTCATTTTTAAGATATTTCTGGCTACTCAGGACCCCTTACCCTTCGAAATAATTTTGATAATCATGTTTTCCATTTATTTAAAAATGCTGATGGAATCTTTATCAGGATTGCATTGAATCTGTACATCAATTTGAGTAGAATTGACATCTTAATGATATATAGTCTTCCCATCCATAAGCATAGAATGTTCTTCCAATTATTTAGGTCTTTTTAAATTTCTTTTACCAGTGATTTGGAGTTTTCTGAATAAAAGTGCTTTACATCGTTCCTTAAGTATATTCCAAAATATTTGTGTTTTATCTGTCATATTTTATTTTCACCATTCTTTTGACACTTATAGTTACTTTTATTGATATAATCTTCATTTCCAGACTCTCTCCCATGCCTTTCTCTCCTGTCTTTTCTTTTCAGGCTTTAGCACACCCTTTAGTATTTCTTGCAAAGCAGGTCTCTTGGATACAAACTCTCTCAGTTTCTGTTTATCTGTGAATATTCTAAACTCGTCCTCTTTTTGGAAAGACAATCTTGCTGGATATAAGTTTCATGATGGCTGGAAATTTCCTTCTTGCAGTATCTTAATTATATCATACCACAATCTTTTGCCTCCATGGTTTCTGATGAGAAAATGGCACTTAATCTTATTGAATATCCTTTATATATGATGCATTGCTTTTCTCTTGCTGCTCTCAGAATTCTCTCTTTGTCTTTGGCATTTCACATTATGATTAGTATGCATCTCGGAATTGGTCTATTCAGATTTATTTGGATATGGGAGTAGGTTGTGCTTCTGGAGCATGGCTATCTATGTCCTTCAATAGGGTTGGGAAATTTTCTACCATTATTTCTTCAAATATTCCTTCTGTCCCTGTTCCCTTGTCTTCTCCTTCTGGGACACCCATGACTTGTATGTTTGCATGTCTATTGCTGTTGTTTAGTCCTTTGAGGCCTTGTTCAAATTTTTCCACTCTTTTCTTCATCTGTTCTTTTGTATGTTCTCTTTCAGAGGCCATTTATTCAAGCTCACTGATTCTTTCTTCTGCCTTCTCAAATCTGCTATTATATGATTCCTGTGTATTTTTTATTTCATTTATTGTGCCTTTCATACCCATAAGATCTGCTCTTTCTCTGTGTATGTTTTCACATTCTTCTTTGCACTCATCCAATGTCTTTTTAATATTCTTTATCTCTTTAGTCATTTCATCGAATTTATTAAGGTGATTTGTTTGAACATCTATGATTAGTAGTCTCAAGTCCTTTATGTCACTTGGAGGCTTATCTTGTTCCTTTAACTGAGTCATATCTTCCTGTTTCTTGGTGTCGATTGTAATTTTTTGTTGGTTTCTAGGCATCTGGATTACTAGAGCATTTATTCTGCCTGCAGTTTCTCTCTTAATTAAGGGCTTTCTTGCCCATTCTTCCTTGCTGGTTGTGTAGTAGGAGCCAAGGATGCAGTTGGTGCTCTAAGCTGTGGAGGCTCAAGCTGCCCTCATTGCCCCAGGGACCGATTAAGCTTCTCCAAACTTTCTCCTTTGCCAGGGGTCAGGACAGAGCTACAGCCATGTGTAATAATCCAAGTCATGCAGGTATAGACTGTAGTTGCCCAGATAGACTGATGAAGCTTCATGTACCTTTCCCCCCTGCCTGGGGCAGGGATAGAGCTGCAGGTGTGGGCAGCAATCTATTCCGTGCACATCCAAATGACTGCAGATGCCCCAGTAGACTTCAGATCATTCAGTCTGTGCTAGTCGAAAATACTTGCAGTTACCTGGAGAGGCTGGTGCAGAGCCCACCAGCTGCTCCCTGGTAGAGGTCAGGCTGTACCTTAGGTTAGGGCTGCAGGCCATTCTGGGTGAAAGAAACTGGTCCCTACCATCACTGTGTTTTTTAATCAGCCTGGCTTCCCCTTATGCTGGGGGCTAAGTCAAAATGGTGGGTACCAGCATTTGTCTGACATGGACAGGTTCAAGCTTTAGCTATTTAGGGTTATAAGTTACCCAGCCGAATTTACTCATCAGGAGCTGAAATTTGTGGCCAACCGTCTCTTCCTCCCCCGTTTTTGGGAAATGAAGCTTCCAATTCCAGCCACAGAACAGTTCCTGAGATGGTTTGCACTGCCAAAGTAGGGTGATCACTGGCCTCTTCACCGAGGCCTGTATTTTCCTGGAGATGCTGGCGCAGGTCCCCTCAGCTTCCTCCCTGCCAGAGGTGGGGCTAGGGCTTATGCTAGAGCTGCAATCTGATTTGGATTAAAAGAATCCAGTCCTACCAGCACTGGGATTTTTGGTCCATCCTGCTTCCCCTCGTGTCAGGGTCTGAGTTAAAATGGTGACCACCGACCTCTTTCTGATTTGGACAGGTTCAAACTTTAGCTGTTCTTAGGATTATACTTTAGCCTGCTAAATTTATTAATCAGTAGCTGAAGTTGATGCCCAACCATCTCTTCCTTCTCCATATTTGGGAAGTGGAGCTTCCAATTCCAGCCTCAGAATACCTCTCAAGGCAGCTTGTGCCACCCGTGGAGGATGAGCACTAGTTTCCAGGGCGGGAAAAGCTCTACTTATGAATCTTTTCTGCAGTTGGGCAATCTCCTCCTTCCATTCTTTCAAGGATGTTGCAGGATGCTCCACTGGTGTCCTGGAGCCCCCAAACAGGTGATTTAGATAGCTCTGGGTGATGACAAACTGCCCTGTAGCAGAAGCTGACTCTAGGAGCTCCTTAATCTGCTGCCATCTTGCTGGTTATCTGCTTTCATTTGTATTTGATTTTTTACAGTGTACTATTTTTAGTCCCTTCTCATTTCCTTCTGTATATTTTCTTTGTGGTTACCATGTGGTACCAAGCTCTTCTCCTATGCTTTTTTAAAAGTCACATTTTCTTGATTCAGCATTTGCCCAGTTGCTGTGCTATTTTAACTGTTTTCTGGAATTTTGATGAAGATGGCTCTGCCAGTTTTGTTATTTGCTCAAACATTCTGTAGGAGAACAGAACCCTACAGTGTGTTATACCACTATCTTGGTCTTAAAACTGGTGTTCTTTTTGTTCTTGCTCTTGATATTTTGAAAAGTGATTAATATGATTTCTATTTGTCACCCTCACCCAGTTTCATATATTATATCACTCCTGTTTGGCCCAGCTAGTAATTTGAGTTTAATATTCTGGTTAAAGTATTACTCATCCCATTATTTTCATATTAATCAGAATCAAAGACATAAATCACAAATAATGAAGCAGTAATATCAGAATGTTTTTGGAGAAGGCAATGAACTTGCCATTTTTAATACCTTCAAGTAATATATAACCTGGTTTAGATTTCCTCTAATGCCTACAAATAAATTCAAATCTTTAAGTTTCCATAATTCATGTCTTCTTACAGACTCAATCTGCATTAAATTAGCCAATATATATCTGTATCATGATAATAATAATAGGTGTCTGAAACTATGAATAGATAAAGAAATAGGGTATGACCTAAAGAACATGTTACTGCATATTATTTTCTATTATGTGAAGTTGCTAGGAATTTAATTTTATAATATTAAAAAGTGTTGACTACATATTCATAGAGTATATTATGCTTGTTTTCTAGAAACTTACATTTTAAGTAGAACAATAGCAAAAATAATTATATTTTATTAATTACCTTGATTTTTCCTTTTAAGATCTATGAAGTTGAGATTTTTTCAGCATTTAGTCAAAATAAATCATTTTGGAAATTTTGGGAAGAATTGTTTTGGAAGAGAATTTGGGAATCTCATGATTATATAGAAATTGATTGATAAATAATTTCCTTTAATTTACCAAAACAGCTTTGAAACAACAAGTATTGTTTCTAGCAATGGCATATAAATGTTTGAAAATTATATATTTATGATTAAATAATAAATAATGGTATATCTCTAATAATAAATATGTGCACACTTTTAGTGAAACTGGAATAAAAACAAGAGAAATATTTGCTAGTTATTTGTAAACTAATTAATTTTATTTCCAACAAAAATTTCCCCATATTGCAAACTTATTGTAGAAGTAATTATGCATGCTCATTATGAAAGAGGAAATGTTAAATTGAAGATTCCTATGAAACATGAAACAATTGCATAAATACATATCAACTGCAGAAAAATGAGACTAAAATAAAGCTCAAAAGTTTGTTATTCTGCAATACTACTTTCTTGAAGCATTTTTATAATTATGGAAGGGAAGCCAACTTGCTCTTAAATATTGGAAATGCAACAAGTACTGAAGAATTTTTATTCCAGACTTTCTGTATATATCTACACAATTAATAAAAGTTTAGGTAAAACTGTGTTTGCAGAAACATCCCAACTATATACAGTAAATCAATGGCATTGATTTCAGTTATGTCTGATTTCTGCATTGGGATTAGTGACTTAGAAATAAGGCACAAGTTATCCATTGAATAAGGTTTCTTGCCTCTTTGCTTATTCTATTTCTAACTTTATTTCTAATGTACAATCATGGGTTCCATTGATTCCTTAGAACATTTTGTTTGCTTAATCATTTCTATTCAATGTAATAAACTGAGATAGCTCAACCTATACCAGCCATATTTAATGGCAGTTTACATCACATAATTGGGACCAGAGGAAAATACTCTATAACATTTATATTCCTGCATATTTCTAAAAAATATATGATTCAGTACAGGACATATTTGAGGAAGTTTGGAACAAGGCATGTCCTTTGTATGATTTCAAGTTCGTGCTGTTGTGCACTTGCCTAAGTCAATTTTGTCACACCACACAATACTGTGTGACAATAGAAGCAGCCTGTGGTTAGAGTTATAATTCTCTGAGATCTCTTCCATATACTAATGAATGAAAGTTTCAAATCAAATCCTTTCACCATGCTGGCATTTAATAAACCAATGTTTATTTGTTAGCAAGTTATTATAAAATAAGACATACAATCTGTTTTGGAGTATTTATTTTTTTAAAAAGTCCTTACTGTGTCCTTTATGTAGTCTGATTAAAACTTAAGTGAATTGCTCATTTTAAGAAGAGGAAAATTATTCTAGAAGCAGAATTTTTTAATCTTTAGAATCAATATTAAGTTACCAGAATCCTTAGCTCCTATAACTGGGCACAGAACCAAGTAGTCAATGATCTTTAGATTTCATACCTAAAGTTACAGGCTAAGTGAAGTGATAAATGTTTAAGGCCTGATCATTCAGGGAAAGGATAATTTCTAAAAATTTTCGCCATATCACATATCTTAAATGATATTAATCTCAACAACGAGAGCCCGTTTTTACGATGCATATTGTCACTTAGCAAGCCAAAACTTTCATAATTGAAAACCCATTCATTATGCTAATAGCAAGTTTTTTAATGTTGATCACTGAAAGTGTAAATGGACCATAATACTGAAGTGGCCACCTCTGAAGCATGGACTTTCTGCTTAGAATGGTAATGGGCATTCCTCAAATGTAACCTTTACTAAAACATACCTGATAGCACATAACACATCCACAACAAGGATGTACCTTTGCAATTGACCATTTGATCAGTTGTGATTCATTAGGAACAGAGCACAAAGGAGAGCATGTTTTTCTTCCTTTGACCTGATCTACATGAGGGAAAACAGTCATGAAGAATATCCATTCAGTATTAGTTGGCAGATTTCAAATACAGGATTGAATACAATAGGCAGAAGTTTATATTCTATGTACGATAAGTTGGGCAAATCTCTTTTATTTCTTAATTTGGAATGAGGTAATTATATGACAGGACAGTTGAAATTAAGAGCATATGACTTAAGCAGAACTGGAGACAATGTATTCATATGAGGCTTTTAGGTAAAGAAAATTCTTATAATGGAGATTCAGATAGTACCTTCTTGGAAAATACTATCTGAATATTTTTCTCTGGATTTCTAGCAAGGACCTAAGCAGAACCCAAAGAAAAGGAAATCAACATTTTGAAGAAGTAAATGTGAAATACTAGATGTCTTTCTGTGTGCCTAATCCAGTTTATCAGTTTAACCAAGCAATCTGGAATTTAGATCCCAAACACTTTTGGGGAATAGAGAGTTGCATTATGACTATAACAGCTAATGTTGTATATTGCTACAGAAACCAAGCATGCTTTGTCAGCTGCATAAAACATAGCAAAAGTATGAAGGGAAGGGAGTCTTGAATAAGGCAATAGTGATTCATTTATACAAATAAGAACATCTTTTCTGAAAACTGAGTATATAGTTAAGAAACACTAGAAGGAATCTCCAGAGTCCTGGAGACATTACCTGACCTTGCCAATGGCTACATATTTTACCTGAAGCAGTATATTTAGCCTCTGTGGGTCTCAATTTCCATTTAAGTAGGATTGGGGAAGAATACATGGGTCTATAAGGTCACCTTGGTTCTAGCGTTCTTTGATTCTCCTTATCTTCCATTTAAAAGTAAAGTTTTCTTTTAAAACTCTGTGCTCTCTGTAGATTATCATCAATGGCTGAAAAACTGCAAAAAGGGGTAAATCGTGGAAGGCTGGAATTTCTTGATAGCATTGAAAGTGTTTGCTTCTTGGATAGTTGTGTTTCCTGAAGCATACAGCAGGAAGCCATTGTGCTGCTTTAAGGTCCTGCCTTAAAGCAAAACAACATTTTGCTACTTAATGGAAGAAAATGAAATATGGAATTACGTGATATTTCTTATCAAAGATTATTCTTGTCTTTAATTCCATATGTAATTTTATATGATAATGCTTTAAAGTAACTGGATTTTTTATGATTACAGTGTATGAGTGTCTTTGTTTGCATGTCTGAATTTGCAATTTATGAGATTATATTTACTAAATATTATCATTAAATACTTTGGATCTTTAAAGAGTAAAACAAAAATTAACAATAAGGAAAATGTTACCCAATTTGACTTTTAATTACAGGTTTATTTTCCCTCCTTTATCCCTTACTGATTTTCTATAACTTTTTATTTTGATATAATTTCAAACTGACAGAAGACTACCAAGAATACTACAGGAACTCCCATTTACCCTATACTCAGATTCACCAACTGTTTACATTTTGCCAGATTTACTTTCTTCCCCCACCCTCTCTCTCTTTCTCTCTCTCTCTCTGTCATGTTTTCTTAATTTATTGAAGTATATCACTCATACATAAACATTTATAAACAATAAGTGTATAGTAATAGTTGTGAACTTATAAAACAAACATACATAACCTCATACAGTACTCTCATACCTCACCTCATCCTACCATCAATACCTTGCATTACTGTGAAACATTTTTAACTAATGATTAAAGAGCATCTTCAAAATATTACTGCTAACCAAAGTATCTTACATTTGGTGTACTTTTCCTCCAACTCAGCCTATTATTATTATTATATTATTTTTACATGAACATACATAAACAATAAGTGTATAGTAAAAGTTGTGAACTTACAAAGCAAACATGCATAACATCACACAGGGATCCCAAACATCAACCCTCCACCAACACCTTGCATTGTTGTGAGACATTTGTTACAAATTATGAAAGAATTTTGTCAAAATCTTGCTACCAACTATAGTCCTTATATTACATTTGGTGTATTTGTCCCCCAAAACACCCTATTATTATTTTTTAAATATATTTTTTTTACAGAAGTTGTAAACTTACAAAACAATCATGCATATGTGCAGAATCCCCAAACAACACCCCTCTATCAACACACCACACCGTGGTGGAATATTTGTTACAGATTATGAGATAATATCATCAGACTATTACCAGGTCCATAACATACATTTGGCACACTTTTTCAATACTCCCCATTATCAACACAGTACACCTTTGGCATAGATGCATGAATATTACATTATTACTGTTAACCACAGTCCATAGGTCACTCCAGTTGTATTTTTTCCCATGCTTCTCCACATTCCCACCACCCTGCAATAGTGATGTACATCTGCTCTAGCTAACAAAGGGCACTCTTGCATCTGTACCAACAAACACAATTCTCATCTACCTCTGGGTTTACTGTGCTATTCAGTCCCTAGATTATTCTCTAGCTTTCTGTCAATTGGCATTTACATCCCTAGACTACCCTTTACAGCCACATTACCATTTATAAACCAGCTGTTACTCACTACAATGTGTTACCATCAACTCTGTACATTTCCATACTTTTACAGTAAAGTTAATTAAAACTTCTACATATATTAAACATCAGTAGTCCATCTCAGTACTCCTCTTATCTCCTTTAAGAATCCATCAACTACCATCAGGTTTGGAAGATATTTTCCTACATTTTCTTCTAGAAGCTTTATGGTTCTTGCATTTATATTTAGGTTTTTGATCCATCTTGAGTTAATTTTTTATAAGGTGAAAGATAAGGGTCCTCCTTTCTTCTTTTGGCTATGGATATTCAAGTTCTGTCAGCACCATTTGTGGAAAGGACTGTTCTACCCAAGCTGGGTGGGTTTGACAGGTTTGTCAAAAATCACTTGACCATAGATATGAGGGTCTGTTTCTGAACCATCAGTTTGGATCCATTGATCTGTGTGTCTGTCTTTATGCCAGTACCATGCTGTTTTTACCACTGTAGCTAGGTAATATGATTTAAAGTCTGGAATTGAGAGTCCTCCAACTTCCCTTTCCTTTTTAAGATGTTTCTGGCTATTCAGGACACCTTATCCTTCCAAATAATTTTGATAATCATGTTTTCCATTTATTTAAAAAGTGCTGGTGGAATTTTTGTCAGGATTGCATTGAATCTGTACATCAATTTGAGTAGAATTGACATCTTAATGATATTTGTCTTCCAATCCATGAGCATGGAATGTTCTTCCAATTTTTAGGCTTTATTAAAATTTCTTTTAACAACGAGTTGTAGTTGCTTGAATACAAGTGCTTTACATCGTTAGTTAAGTATTTTATTTTCACCACTCTTTTGACACTTTTACTGACATGATCTTCATTTCTAGACTCTCTTGCAAGCCTCTCTCTCCTGTCTTTTTTTTTCAGACCTTAGCACATCCTTTAGTATTTTCTGAAAAGCTGATCTCTTGTTTACAAACTCTCTCAGTTTCTCTTTATCTGTGAATATTCTAAACTTGTCCTCATTTTTGAACGACACTCTCGCTGGATATAAGATTTTTGGCTGGAAGTTTTCCTCTTTCAGTATCTTAAATATATCATACCACAGTCTTTTTTCCTCCATGGTTTCTGATGAGGAATCAGCACTTAATCTTATTGGATATCCCTTGTATGTTATGCATTGCTTTTCTCTTGCTGCTCTCAGAGATTTCTCTTTGTCTTTGGCATTTGACATTCTGATTAGTATGTGTCTTGCAGATGGTCTATTCAGATTTATTTGGATGGGTGTACATTGTGGTTCTTGGACATGGATATCTAAGCTGTTCAATAGGGTTAGGAAATTTTGTACCATTATTTCTTCAAATATTTCTTCTGCCCCCTTTCCCTTCTCTTCTCCTTCTGGGACACCCATGACATGTATGTTTGCATGTCTCTTGCTGTCGTTTAGTTCCCTGAGAACTTGTTCAATTTTTTCCATTCTTTTCTTCATCTGTTCTTTTGTATTTTAATTTTCAGAAGTCATTCCTTCATGCACTCCAATCCTTTCTTCTGCCTTCTCAAATCTGCTATTATATGATACCAAAATGTTTTTTATTTGATTTATTGCACCCTTCATTCTCATAAGATCTGCTATTTTTCTATGTATTCTTTCAAATTCTTCTTTGTGATTATCCAATGTCTTCTTAATATCCTTAATTTCCTTAGCCATCTCATTGAATTTATTAAGGAGATTTGTTTGAACATCTATGATTAGTTGTCTCAACTCCTTTATGTCTTCTGGAGGCTTATCTTGTTCCTTTAACTGGGTCATATCTTCCTGTTTCTTGGTATGGAATGTAATTTTATGTTTATGTGTTGTTATTTGGCTTACCAGATATATTTTTTCTGGGTGCAGTTTCTCTCTTTAATTTAGGGCTTTCTTGTCCTTTCTCTCTTGCTGATTGTGTAGCAGCAGCCAAGGATGTAATTAGTGTTGTAAGCTGTGGAGGCTCAAGCTGCCCTCATGCCCCAGGGACTTATGAAGCTTCCCCCAACTTTCTCTTTTGCCAGGGGTAGGGACAGAGCCACAGCTATGTGTAATAATCCAAGTTAAGCAGGCCTACACTGTAGTTGCCCAGAGAGACAGATGAAGCTTCATGTTCCCTTGTCACCGACCTGGGGTCGGGATGGAGCTGCAGTTGTGGACAGCAATCTATACCATGCAGGTCCAAAATGACTGCAGTTGCCCTAGTAGATTTCTGACTATTTAGTCTGTGTAAGCCAAATGTTCCCGCAGTTACCCAGAGAGGCTGGTGCAAAGCTCACAATCTTCTTCCCTGTTAGAGATGGGATGGAAGCCTAGGCTAGAGCTGCATAGGTCTCCCCTGTCACTGTGATTTTCAGTCAGCCTGGATTCCCCTCATGCTGGGGGCGAAGTCAAAATGGCAGCTACCATTTTCGACTTGGACAGGTTCAAACCTCAGCTGTTCTTAGGGTTATACTTTAGCTAGTCAAATTTACTATTTAGTAGCTGACGACTGTGTCAAACCATCTCTCCCTCCCCTGTTTTTAGGAAATGGAGCTTCCAGTTCCAGTCACAGAACAGCTCCTGGGGTAACTTGTGTCACCAGAGTAGGATGATCACAGGCCTCTGCGGCTTGGCATGTATTTTACTGGAGAAGGTGGCGCAGTTCCTACCAGCTTCCTCCCTGCCGGAGGTGGGGCGGAGGCTTAAGCTAGAGCTTCAATATGATCTGGATGTAAAGAAGCCTGTCCCTACCAGCACTGTGATTTTCAATCAGCCCCGCTTCCCCTTGTGCCAGGGGTGGAGTTAAGATGGCGGCTACGGGCCTCTTTCTGACTTGGAAATCTTCAAATTTTAGCTGTTCTTAGGATTATACTTTAGCCTGCTGAATTTACTAATCAGTAGCTGAAGTTGGTGCCCAACCATCTCTTCCTCCCCAGTTTTTTGGAGGTGGAGCTTCCAATTCCAGCCACGGAACAGTTCCCAAGGCAGCTTGTGCCGCCAGTGGACGACGGGCACTGGCCTGCAGGGCGTGGAGTGCATCACTTACGAATCTTCTCTGCAGATGGGCAGTCTCCTCCTTCCATTTTTTCAAGGATGTTTCAGGATGCTTTTCTGGTGTCCTGGAGCCCCCAAACAGGTAGCTTTAGATAGCCCTGGGTGATGACTAACTGCCTTGTAGTCACCCTGACTCTAGGAGCTCCTTACTCTGCTGCCATCTTGCTGTTGTTCTTTACAGTTTATTTTTGACATTGTTTTTTACTTAAGATCTTTCTTAGTTTCACTACAGTTGTGTTTAGAAAGCCCCACTTTTTATGAAATGATGAATTGAATGCAAGAGTCACTAGAATATCTGCCCATGCCTCCTTTGCCTTTGTTCCCTATAACTAGCATTGTTTCAGCCCTTTCTTTATCCTTAACTCAGTGTATGTGTAGTAGGAATGGGACTGAGGAGAGTGGAGAATTTATAATACTATCAAGATGCAGCTTTTGGGCACATTCAGTTAACCTCTTTCATCCAGATAGTGAGTTTCTGCTTAAGGATGCAATCTAAGTAGAATATAATAATTTCATGAAAAAATGAAATGAACATGGAAATTAAATGGAAGTTTAACTATCAAGCTCCTGTGGTTTAGAACACACTACTGCATTTGTACTTCATTTGAAGCTCTAAGACATGATTTAATTTATCTTTCATGATTTATAAAAATGCATTTAAATGATATATCATATCGAAAAGGGTATTGAGCATTTAAAAATTTGTAATTAAGCCTATATATATAAATTTTGTATTTATACTTAACCACTGTCAATATGCACTGACATTTTTCTAACATAATCCTTCCATGGTTACCACAAGTAACTATTATATATGTTAGGTATTTAAAAAATATTCTTAAGTCCTTTTTAGCTCTAATACTTTTATTGGTACATTAAAATTGATATTTTCAAGATAAATAAACAGTTTGTCAATTGAGGGAACACATTTCATCAGCCTGAAGAACTGTCATTTACAATTATAACTGTTGCTAAGATATTAGAAGTATTTTACTTGGTAAAGTCAACCATTATCTAAATGAAATAATTTTGCATTTTACTGTTAACAGGAAAAAGTATGCTATAAAATTCTATGCATATTATAATTGAGTTTTAGTGTAAAATTTTACACAATATTTAGCCATTTTTAAATAACTAGAAAACAGTTATTTAGTTCTGATTATTGTTTAATCCAATTGTTTTATCTTCTAATTTTCACTTTTGTTTGTTTTATAATACACATATTTAAATAGAAACAATTATTCCAATTACCAAGTCTAATAAATCAGGGACTAAGTCAGATATTTGTACACCAATGTTCACCACAGTATTGTTCACAATAGACAAAAGGTAGAAGCAACCCATGTGTCCCATCAGCAGACAAAAGGATAAATAAAAGGCAGTATATCCCTACAATGGAATATTATTTAGTCATAAAAGGAAATGCAATTCTGGTACATGCTATAACACGGATGGCACTTGAGAACATCATGTTGTGTGAAATCAGCCAAAGGACATGATTTATCTTCTATGAAATACTTAAAATAAGCAAATTCATAGAGACAGAAAGCAGAATAATGGTTGCCAGGGGTGGGAGCAGGGAAGAATGGGGAATTAATGCTAAATGAGTATGAGTTTTCATTTGAGATGATAAAAATTATATGGAAATAGTGATAAGAGTTACTTAGTATTGCCAATGTACTTAATATCAAAAAATTGTCCACTTAAAATGAGCTTATGTTGCATATATTTTACCACAATTAAAAATATTAAGTTAATTATTTAAAATGCCCATTCACACACTGAAAAAAATTGCTGTTATTTACTCAAATTGCTTCACATCTTAAACCTTAAGATTGAAGGAATGTTCAATACCTAGTTCCCACATTGTTAAGGAGAGTTGTTGAGAGATTTGTTTAGATGAATTCTAAGAACTAATATATGTTAAATGAAAAATTAATTTTAAAAGACAAAAAAGCAATTTGTATTTGCTGTACATAAGACAGACAAAATCTTTAATAGCTTTATATTCTGGATAAATAAGTTATCTCTATATGTCAATAAGAAAATAATTCAGAAGCTAAGAGTAAAAGTTGCAAAGGACATGAAAAGGCATTCATAGAAGAGAAAGTCAATGAATAATACACAATTCATGGCATAATGAATAAATTATTCATTGCATTGTATAATGTATAAATGGTTTTTCCCTCAATAGTAACTTGGGACATTCACATTCTGAAAATGAGATGCTAATTTTAACATATAAGATTGCAAAATATTGACAACATATTTTCTACAGTGTGGAAAATATTAATGAAAATTTTATGAGTAAAAATTACAAAATTTATAATTATAGTTTTGGCCATGTTAAGGTGTATTTTTATCAGACTAATCTTTTGCTAAAAATAATGAGAAATCTGGGTATATTTCAAGAGTGTCTTGAAAACACTGAAGAACAATCAATGCAAGCAGAGTTTGAGAAGGTATAATCTTTGAGAGGAACAAAGCACATAGAGTGAGCTCCATAATATTTCTGTATTATTTTCCTAAGGGCACTTTCCAGTATGCACAGTGGTGGTGGTGGTGGTTGGGGGAAATGCTCAGGAATATAGATACCAAAAATCAATATGCAAATTCTGTCAATTTATTGCATAACCACTAAGCCTCACATGTACAGGCCAAAAATTCAGGACATTAAGAACCAAAACCTCGGGGACTTAGGACCTAAACAGAAATTTTAGTTGCTGAGTATTGGAAGAGGGGATTTGAATTCAGACCCTACCAATGTTTCTGAATCTGCTCTTGGTTAGGATCCTATGCAATTAGCTGAGATTCAATAAGGTCCATAATATCTTGCAAGGACTAATTAAATTGGACCAGATAAAAAATCAAACCTCAAAAGCATCAAGCACTATGCCACTAGCCTGCCAAAAAAAAATTAACTGTATTTGGAGAAAGATATCATCATTTAGAAATTCTACAGTTTTCTTCAAAATATAAAATATAATGAAGCATGCTTACAGAAAAGAAAAGGACCAAAATCCAAAGACCAGTGGATTGAAAATCTACAGGAAAAATTGGAAAATAAAAGTTCTACAGATAAATCAGATAGTGGGGTTATCAGACAGAGTCTTTAAAATAACTATGATAAATGTATTCTACAATGTTCACTATCAGCACATCTATTAACCTTCTACTAAAATACCTAGTCAGTAGAATAAGCAAAGAAAACAAAAGATGTAAAGATTAGAAGTAAGTAAATTTGTCACTATTTTCAGATGATGATTTTATATTAAGAAAAATTAAAGGATGCTATAAGCAAAACAATAGAATTAAGAAGTTCATTTATCATGGCCACTGGATAAAAGGTAAATATATATAAAAAAAATTCTATTTCTGTAAACTAGTAACCACATTTTGGCAATTAACTGAAAAGTATGCCACTTAAAATAGCATTGATCTGGGGGATGGATGTGGCTTAAATGGTTGGGCCTCCATCTCCCATACGGAGAGACCTGGGTTCTATCCTCGGGACCTCTCGGTAAAAATTTTAAAAAATAAAAATAACATTGGTATCACCAGAGACCAAGATATCCTATTGTTAAATAGGAGTGCAATTTACTATAATAAAATAAGGAACAACTAAATAAATGAAGCGTGATATATTCATGGATGAAAATCCAAAATTGCTAATATGTTAATACTCCCTTTTGATTTGTTGATTAAATGGATTCCATTGAACAATACGAGCAGGCTTTTGGGTGAAGTTGAAGAAAGTGAGCCTATTGCTCACAAGAATACACATATACAGGCACACAGACATACTAAATACCTAGAAGAGCTACAATATTATTGAAAAAGAATATTTAGGGGACTTGCAATGCCAGAAAAATGGTTTTGGGGCAAAGATAGACAAATGGACCAATCAGAAAAAAAAAAAAAATCCAGAAACATTTACATAAGCATACAGTCACCAAATTAAAACAAAAGTTTCATCCAATTCAACGGGAAAAAGAGATGGTCTTTATGTTAAATGACCCTGAATCATGTAATATCTTTATGGGAAAAATAGCCTTAAAATATTTCATAACCTTAAAAATGACACAAAATGCTAACTATAAACAATTCATTTGACCTCATAAAAAATAATAATCTTTTTTGTTAAAAGCTAGATATTAGAGAAGAAAGAAGTAAGTCACACATTGAAAGAATACATTTTCAATGTGACTTATATCCAGAATATATTTTTAAAAAACCTCACAAAACTATGTGAAAAAGATAGAAGACTGAGTGTAAAGGGGCAAAAATATAGAGCAGGCAGGCATTTCTACAATGTTCAAATCATCAATAAGCAAAAAAGTCATAAAATACCTTTAGTTATCAGAAAATGAGAATTAAAACCAGAATGAGAAATCACTGCAAATCCACCAGAATGGCTATAAATAAAAAGACTGAAAATGCAAATGTGGAGCAGTATATCAGTGAAGGTTCTCCAGAGAAAGGAACCAATAAGATATATGTATATAAACAATAAGAGATTCATTTTAAGAAATCCCTTCATGCAATTATAGTGACTAGAAAGTCTGAAATCTGTAGGGCGGGCAGGCACACTGGAAACTCATACAGAATTTGATATTGTACTGTTGTGTCCAAAATTCATGGGGCAGAATGAAAGACTGGAAATTCAGGCAGGATTTTTGTATTGCAGGTTGCAGGTAGAATTTTTTCTTCTCCAGGGGATCTCAGTTTTTCTATTAAAGCCTTGAACTGGTGGGATGAGGGCCATTCACATTATTGAGGATAATCTCTTTTCTTAAAGACAAATTATAGATGTTTCACATCTACAAAATACCTTCACAACATCTAGACTCATGTTTGACAAAAATACTGGGTACCATAGCCCAATGAAATGGAGGCAGAAAATTAACCATGACAAAGAGGATGTGGAGCAATCCTCTCCACATCCTCTTTGGGGTTTCAAACATTTTTAAAAAGTTTATAAATTGCCACAACCACTTTAGAAAACTGTTTAGTGGTTGTATTGGTCATCCAAAGGGGTGCTAATGCAAAATACCAGAGATCTGTTGGCTTTTATAAAGGATATTTATTTGGAGTAGAAGCTTACAGTTGCCAGGCCATAAAGCATATGTTACTCCCCTCACCAAAGTCTATTGCCACGTGTTGGGTCAAGATGGCTGCCGACATCTGCCAAGAGTTCAGGCTTCTTGGATTCCTCTCTTCCCTGGGCTCCATTTCTCTTTGTGCTCAGCTGCTGTGCTCTCTCCGCAAGGCCAGACTATTAGGCAAATGGCTCTGCCTCTCTCCCCAAGGCTTCTGCCATGTCTAAGGAGCTGTCTCTATTCCTCTGTGTTCTTTTCCTGTATATTCACTTCCTGGCTCCAGCTCAAAACTAAGCATCAAGACTCCAACTGTGTCTTTGACATGTCTTTTATCTGCGAGTCCCTACTCACCAATGAGCAAGGACTCAACACCCTACTGACATGGCCCAGTCAAAGCCCTAATCATAATTTAATCATGCCCAGAGGAATAGACCAGTTTACAAACATAATCCAATATCTATTTTTGGAATTTATAAATAATGCCAAACTGCTACAGTGGTATACACTAAAGCTAATCCTACTCCTATTCAATGACTTGTTAAAGTAACTGTTAGGTGTATTCTCAACAAAAATAAGTGGAAATATCATCAAAAGTGTATAAAAAAATGTTTGTGGCATAAAGCCAATAATTGGAAGCAATCAAAAACTCTATCTACAGTGGGTTGGATAAATTATTTGCAGATTTTTCATGAAGTAAAATACTACATTGCTGTAATAAATTTTAAAATTCTCCTGCTACATGTAACAACATGGATATATCTCATAGACATAATTGTCGAAAGAAACCATACATAAAATACATAATATATGCTGTAAAAAATTTAACCTTTTGAAATTCAAGAAAAGGCAAAATTAATTCATATGATAGAAGCTAAAAATATCACATTTAGAGTAGTAATATTTCCTGGGAAAAGCATGAGGAGACACCATTTAGAGGTTATAATATTCTATATTTTAATCTAAGTGGGTTGTTCCACAGAAGGATATATAAAATCTATAAATATAAATAAATTTATTGAGCAGGATACTTAAGGTTAGTGCACTTTATTTTTAGGTGAGTGATGTTATCTCTCAATGACAATTCACTGATGCAGTGTACAACTACTAACTATCAAAACATTCTAAAGGTAATTTTTTTTTTAAACAATTTTATCACATGACAATAGGTCAGAATTTTTACACTTGACACTTTGGTAGAAAAATTAATTATGTTGTTATATATTTTTTCAATCATACAAATCATAAATTACAATTGTTGCAATGAGTATTTTAAATTTTCTAAGGCCATTTAACTCTTGTCTCATTATAGGATCAGCGTTATTCATCATTAATAGCAAATTCTTGCTTATTCATTTTCTTCAGTGCATAATCACTGTCAACTGCTCAGTATTACTATGCATTTTTTAAAAAACATAATTTTTATTACATCTCAGTCTGACTGTACAAGCAATCTGGAATGGTCAGGAGGCAGAGTTAAGGGGAGAACTTCTTTGATCCCAGTGCCAAGCAGCGGTGTTCTAAAGAGCATGCCACACTTAATCAGAGCGATTTTCTGGGAGATGCTATGCCACTGATTTGTTGTATATTTATCATATGCAGGTTATAAACCTGGTATACAGATATAAATATGATATACATATATAAACTTGATGATATTCCTTCATTTTATGAAATTAGTCTACTTTGGGACCCCATTTGTCAAAGTCTGTACAAAACTAAAAAAAAGAAAAAAATTAGGATGGGTCATTTAAAATGTTGGTTGACCTACAATGGTTTAGCAGTTTCCTCCAGCAAAGTATCATTTCTTTGTCTTTACAGTTTCAATGTTTGGTGTAATTTTAAATGTCTGACATAAAAAGTCTGATCTCTGTGTCATCAGGTAGTGACCAGTTATACTTTCAGGAATGGAACTTTAGATGTTATTTTCCAAATATTGTATTGAGAAGGCATTGTTTTTCTGAATATTAATATGTAAATTTATTCATTATGTTGTGGAAGCTATATCTACTGTGTGGCTAAAGGTCAGAAAAACAGTCTTTCTATTGGATTTGGAAACTAAATTCATCTTAACCTTTACAAATATCCAAAGTTAGTGTTTTATCATAAACTTTTGAATGTCAAATCTCATGATTAATAAAATAATTTTCTTATTGCTATTGACAATGTGATTATTGAAAAAAAAATACAAGGGATTCATGCCAAGACTTTTGCAAGTACATTGTAACTGAATTCAATTGCTACAATGACTTTTTCATTATGTTGTTTTATTTTTGTCTTTTTGTATGGAAACACATTGCACATTGTTTCAGAATGAAGCAAATTTTGAATGGCATCATTTCACAAAATATCTGGTTTTGTCCAATGAAACTTATGTTCATGCAAATTATGATGAATTTTAAATAAATGCAGCAGAGTAAGTAAATGAGAATTAAACTGAATTGTTCCTTAAATAATTCCATTAAAAACTTTTAGTTATAATACTGTATGTGCTAGGAAAATGGAAAAAAATCTTGCCTATAACAGTTTTTAATAAATCTATAATTTTTTATGTTCATAAATTTTATTCAGTGTCAACCAGGATACATGGTATTGCAAAAATTCTCCTAGTAAAGCTAAACCATATTTTTGAAAAATATTATTTGAGGAATTATGGCTAGAATTGGAGAGATGAAACTAATTTATAGCTATAATTTCACAGAAAGAGAAAGGATGTACATATATGACTTTAACTATATCTGAACATAGTAAAGCATTAATATTTTCTAGAAAATTTATTCATCTATATGGATGTATTAGTCAGCTAAAAGGGTGCTGATGCAAAATACCAGAACTCTGTTGGCTTTTATAAAGGGTATTTATTTGGGGTAGGAGCTTACATTGACAAGGCCATAAAGTGTAAGTTACTTCCCTCACCCGAGTCTGTTGCCATGTGTTGGAGCAAGATGGCTGTTGATGTCTGTAAGGGTTCAGGCTTCCTCGTCCTCTTAAGGCTCCATGGTCCCAGCTTCTTCCAATATCAGCTGTAGGCTGGGATAAGTCTCTTCTCTCTCTGGGGGCTTGTTTCTCTCCAGGGGCTCAGCTGCTCTGTTTTTTCCACAAAGTCAGCTGTAGACTTTAAGACTTTCTCTCTTCCAGAGCCTCTGCTGTGTCTAAGGAGCCATCTCTATTCCTCTGTGTTCTTCCCCTGTGTGTTTACTTTCTGGGGCTCCAGCATCAAAACTCCAACTAATTCCTCTGCCATGTAGTTTTCTCTGTTAGTCTCTGCCCAGAAAGGACTTCATTTATCAATTGCTCTTCATTAGTGTCTCTCTCTGATGATATACCATAGTGGAGTTTTAGTCCCCAGGGTTTTTTTCTTTTTTTTAGCAAAGGCCCATTAGATGCCTAAAAGTCTTGATAATAGATAATCCATTGCTGTTAAATTACCTTAGCTCCCTTTGGAGATTGTAAAGAAGTTAATAGCTATAGTGTTTTACTGCATGCATGTGGTGGTCATTCTTTATGAACTATGGCTTCCCATTAATATAACTGGTCTACCAAATATTTGGGTCAGGAAATGATTCTCCTTTGTGGTTATTTCAGTCAGAACTCTAATCATCATACCTAAGGATTTTTACCTATTCAATTTATGTAGGCACCCATTCTGTTTCAGTCTTTAGCACATTATTATCAGTTAGCCACTGACAAAAATGTTTGCAGGTCAAAATAATCCACTTACAACACTAGCCCTATTTCCCTTAATGGTAACCATAAGCTTGTCTTCTCATGTTCCCTGCTTCTCTGTGACTATGTCAAAGGCTATGCTCTTTCAAGTTCTTTTTGATGATTTGGAGAAAATACATGAGTTACAGACAAAAAGTAGAAAATAAACATTGACACTATGGAAATATGAGGACTTATATGCAGAATGTCAGAAATAGAGTCAAGAACTGAGCCTTGGATCATAGAATTCTTAATGGATATGAGTTAAAATAAGTTTGTTTGTTCGGTTTTTGTTTTTACTTTCCACAAAGAATCTATTGCTGTCTACTTATCTAAGTGCTACAAAGAGAGAAAGGGAAAATTTCTGATTATAAAATTATGCATCTTAACTGTTGAATATTTGAGAAACATAAATTCATGTAAAAGTAAAAGCAAGCAAGAACAGTAAAGGGCAGAAAATGGAATATATTTTACATAATTTTATTTTAAATTTTCAGCTTAAATTATTTTGTAAGCATTTTTCCTGGCATATAACATTTATTATAAAATTTTTAACAGCTGCCCATCTTTGTATCATATGGTTGTAGAATGCCTGGATGTAATTAAATGCTTAATACATATGTGGTGTTAATGGAATTATGTTACATTGCTTATGAAGCCATAAAACTATTTCAGATATTTAAATTGATTTCAATTTCTAAAATATGCAGTGATGATCTTTTTAGATGTAAAAAAATGTTTTTCAATTTCAGATGATTTTATTATTGTCACAGAGCCCCTACCCCAATATAAGTTTATAATAGGCACTTTTATATTCTGAATATGATCTATGACTTAGCAATCCCACTTTAAATTTTATATATAAGAGAAACTCTTATATATGCATACCAGAAAAAATCAGCAAGAAAATTCATATCAGTGTTGTTTATAAGAGCAAAAATGAGAAACAACCCTATGCCCCTTACTGGAAGATGTATGATATATTCTCATACAACAGAATATTGTAAAACACAGAAATAAAGAAACCAAATCTCTGGACACAAAACAACATACAATGCTGAGTAAAAAATATGTGACAAGTGGGTCCATGAAACCACTCAGTGTTTATTTCCCAAGTTCCAGAATGCTTAATTGGAATAGATATTCAGCAATTAACAGAATATCCACATTGGTTCCCTGACCTCTGGAGTGGGGGCTATTATGGTAGGAAAGCCCAAGTGGAAGTCACTAGGACTGCCTGTACCCAGAAAAATAGTAAACCACGCAATACCACACCTCTAGAGAAATTGCAGAGATTAATTCCACCAATCAAGACTTGTAGGATGCTGGGGTAGTGATTCCTGCCATATCCTCATCCAATTTTTCTATTTGGCCTGTACAACAGATGGATCTTGGGAGATGACAGTAGATTATTGTAGAATTAACCAGGTGGTAACTCCAAATGCAGTGGCTGTTCCAGATGTGGTATCTTTGCTTGAGCAAATTAACATATCTCCTGTACCTGATATGCAGCTATTGATATAACAGATGCTTTGGTCTTGATGCTTGTTAGTGAAGACCAACAGAACAGTAGGCTTTACGTAGTCAAGCCAACAATACACTTTCACTATCATATTTCAGGGGTATATCTATTCTCCAGCTATATGTCATAATTTGGTCTATAACGACCTTGATTGTTTTCTCTTCCATAAGACATCACACAAGTCCATTATATTGAGGACATTATGCTGATTGGACTTAATGATCAAGAAGCAGCAACCACTCTAGACTCATTGGTAGAACATTTGTGTGTCACAGACTAGGGAATCTAAGAAAAATTCAGGGACCTTCTACCTCAGTGAAATTTCTAGGTATACAATTGTGCAAGGAATGTCAAACTATTCCTTCTTAGGTGAAGGATAAGTTGTTGAATCTGGCCCCTTCTCACACCATAAAAGAGGCACAACAGCTAGCTCTGAGGCCTTTTGGAGGAACATATTCCTTTTTTAGTTGTACTACCTATCTACCTCCCCACCCATTCACTTAGTGACATGAAAACCTGCTAGTTATGAGTGGGGACCAGAATAAGAGAAATCTCTGTAACAGTTCCAGGATTCTGTGCAAACTTCTCTGCTTTGTGTGCCATAAGATTCAGCAGATTGAATGGTGCTTCAAGTATCAGTGACAAGCAGAGATGTTGTTGGGAGGCTTTGACAGGCTTTTATAGGAGAATAACAGTTCAGACCCATGTGATTTTGGAGCATAACTCCTCCATCTTCTGCTAATAAATACTCTTCTTTTGAGATACAGCTTTTGACCTGCCATGGGGCCTTAATAGAAATGTTTTGTTTTTTTTTTTTAAGATTTATTTATTTATTTATCCTCCCCTTGCTGCTTGTGTTTTTACTGTGTCCATTTGCTGTGTGTTTCTTCCGTGTCTCCTTGTCTCACCCTTGCTGTGAGCTCCTGCTGCATCAGCCCACCGCGCCGCACGGGCCGGCCTGCTCTCACATCCGGGGCCTCCCGCATGGTAAACGGGGGCTCTATCCATTGAGCCACGCCCGCTTCCCCTTAATAGAAATTAAACATTTAATCATGGGCTAATGAGCTGAGCTGTCCATAATGAACTGAGTGTTGTCTGACAACCCAGCCATCATGTTGGACATGCACTTCAGCACTTCATCATCAAATGGAAGTGGAATATGTGAGATTGGACTTGAGCCAGTCCTTAAGACAAAAGAAAGTTACACGAGGTAGTGACCCAATCTTATGGCTCCCACTCCTACCACATTACTTTCTTTCCCTTATGGCTCCCACTCCTACCACATTACTTTCTTTCCCTTATGGCTCCCACTCCTACCACATTACTTTCTTTCCCAGCCTGTAGCTATAGCTTCTTCAGGATTACCTTTGATCAGTTGACTGAGGAAAAGAAAACTTGGCCTTAGCTTACAGATGGTTCTTGTTATGATATGTTATGTTATGATATGAAGACACCATTTGAGCTTAGAGCTGCAGTACAGCAACCCCTTTCTGGGACATCCCTTAAGGAGAGTAGTGAGTGGAAAACTTCCCAGTGGGAAGAACTTCAAGCACAATCCTGGATTGCTCATTTTATCCACAAGGCAAGATGGCAGGAGGTGAGTTTCTATATCAAGTCATGGAATGTGACCAATGGTTTGGCTAGATTGTCCGGGACTTGGATGGAACATGATTGGAAAGTCAGTGGCAAGGAGGTTTGGGGGAAAGACCTTTATACAGATAGACATTTTTGATTGGGTAAACAACATGAATATATCTGTGTCCCATGTGAATGCTCACAAGAAGGTGACCTCAGCAGAGATTGATTTTAATAATCAAGTTGATAGTCTAACTTATTCTGTAAATACCATTCAGGCTCATTCCCCAGCCAGTTATGTCATTGTCGAATGGGCTCATGAACAAAGTGGCCATGGTGGTAGATATGGAGAACATGCATGGGTTCAGCAACATGGACTTCCACTCACCAAGGTTGACCTGGCTGCAGCACTGCTGGGTGTTCAAACAGTTAGCAGCAGAAACCAACACTCGGTGCCTGATAAGACAAGATTCAGCAAGGTGATCAGCCTGCTACCTGGTGGCAGGTTGATTATATTGGACTACTTCAATCCTCAAAGGAGCTGCATTTTGTTCTTATTGAAATAGACACTTTCACTGGATACAGTTTTCCCTTCACTACAGGCAATGCTTCTGCCAAACTATCATCTGTATACTTAGAGAATGCCTTATCCATCAAAATAATTTCCACACAACATTGTTTCTGATCAAGAAATCTACTTCATAGCAAATAAAGCATGGAATTTGGCACACTCTCATGAAATTCATTAGCCTTACCATATCTCTTATAATACTGAAGCAGCTGGATTAATAGAACCTGGAATAGCCTCTTAAAGACTCAACTACAATACCTCCTGGGCAGCCTTACTTTGCAGGACCAGGGCAATGATCTCCAGGAGACTGTATCTTCTCTGTATCAGGATCCAATATATGGGGTTCTTTTGCCCATAGACAGGAGTCACAGGTCCATGAATTAAGGTGAAAATGGGAGTGGCAATACTTACTATTGCCTCTAGTGGTCCACTAGTACAATTTTTGCTTCCTGTCCCAGCAAACTTATGTTCCACTATTCTAGAGTTCTTACTTCCAAAAGGAGGAGTACTTCCATGACAATGATTCCATTGAAATTGAAATTAAGACTGCTTTGTAGGGAGTGGATATGGCTCAAGCAGTTGAATGTCTACCTCCCACCTGGGAGGTCTTGGGTTATGTTCCCAGTGCCTCCTAAAGAAAACAAACAAACAACAAGCAAAAAAAAGAGCAAAACAACAAGCAAACAGAGGAGGGAGCCAATTCAGGGAAGCCGATGTGGCTCAGTGGTTGAATGCTGGAAAAGAAAAGCATGCTATGTAGCCCAGGTCCTCATACCTCTAAATCAACAGACAAAAAAAAAAAAAAAAATTGCTGTACTGCATGGATTGATTGATACCATTTAGTAAGAGTAAGTTAGACTGCTACCACACAATGAAGGTGAGAAACAGTATGTCTAAAATACCAGAGATCCCTCAGTGTATCTCTTAATACCACCATGAACTGTGATTAAAATCAATAGAACAAGATGATGCAACAAGAGACACGAGGAAAAACATAAGGAGAGACACAACAAAGCAGGGAGTGGAGGTGGCTGAAGCTATTAGGCTTAGCCCTCCCACATCAGAGTTTCTGGGTTTGGTTCCTAGTGCCTCCTAAAGAAACAGACAAATAGGCAGAGCAAGTGCAAACAATGAGAGGGTGGAAAAATATAAATAAAAAAAATAAATCTTCAGGAATGAAGGTTTGGGCCAGCCTACCAGATAAAAAATCATGACTAGCTGAGCTGCTTGCTAAGATTAGAGGAAATATGGGATTGGCGGTGGAATAAGACAGCTTTAAATACCAGCTATGATCAGGTGAGTAGTTGCAGAAGCAAGGACTATAGGAGTATTTCTTCCTTGTTTTGCTATGTATATGTTTGTGTGTGTGTGAGTGTGGAGAGAGAACGA
Organism: Cabassous unicinctus; assembly: GCA_029593785.1. NCBI lineage: Eukaryota > Metazoa > Chordata > Mammalia > Cingulata > Chlamyphoridae > Cabassous > Cabassous unicinctus. The sequence goes on from JAQZBX010000933.1 coordinate 86,450, forward strand.
GAGCACAAATATCTGTTTTTTCCCTCTCTTACTCCCTTATCATATAACATAAGTTGTATTAACTTTACATGGTAGTATTAAGTTACAGGATATTAAGGATAAGAAAGAATATCCCCCAAAGAGTTGCATCCTCTTCCGCAGGAAGAGTTAATGCATTTTTTATTAAAGACAGGACAGTTTGTATCTTGTTAGGGGTACAATGGTTTTAATTTGGAAGTTTTAAAAAGTTTAAAGAGATTCATGTGGGTGCCTGGTTGATAAGGGAGGGACTGTGATGACGTCCAGTTGTTTGGTCAAGCAAACCCTGGCCTGATTGTTACCTTGAAGGTATTTTGTAGATGGATTTGCACATGTAATCAGTTGATAGGATCTATGGCTGATTGCATCTAAAATCAACAAAGGAGATTGACCTCAGGAATGTGGAAAGTCTTCCTGTCTAATCAACTGGCTGTCCTAAAAGCCAGAACTGAGGATTGCAAAGATCAAAAAGAATTTCTACTCCAGCTTAGTCATCCAGCTTCCCCTGGGGAATATGAACTTACCAGACTTCAGCATTATCTTTATTGGAGTTTCTAGCTTCTGGCCCACCCAATGGAATTTGGTCTTGCTAGCTCCCATTATCACGTGACCCAATTTCTTATAATAAATCTTTTTATGTATATATGTTCTATTTTTTCTGAGGAAATGTGACTAATACAACCTGAAATTGACTCTACTTCAAAACTAAAAGACAGAACAACTGACTGAAATTTTTACATAAACATTTAAAATTATTAAGAATTCATAAATTCACTAAAAGTATTCTTAATTCAATCTGT
>JAQZBX010000934.1:0-17719 GCA_029593785.1 Cabassous unicinctus
TATCATGTTTCTCATGAACACAGTTCTAAATCGTGTGTGTGTATATGTATGTGTTGGGATAGGAGGGACAGACCTTCAAGGCCCTTCTACTTTGACACAGATACTTTTATATATTAAGAAGCAGAGATGTCAAAGGCTACTTGCTATTTATGGCTATGTCTCACATAGAGCCTATACCTTGGGGGTTATAGCAATCTCAATTAAGATTTTTTTTTGTCTGAAAATGTTCAATTTAACCAATGCCAACTGTCTCCTCAAGGGTGACCCGCATGCCTTCAGAGCCTAGAACATAATAAAACATCGTTAGTTTTATTCAGTTTACTACCATCCTGTTCTTTCTCTTTATAGGATGTCACTGAGGGGAAGATGTTGCCCTGACTGGTACCCTCCATTCAACCATAGGGAGTGGCATTCCCTCTAGGCTCTTTGGTTGAAAGCCTGGACTTTTATTTACAAAGCTGTCCTGGGATTCTTTTCCAGCCTATTCATCAGAAATTCCTTCCTGAGTAGAGATGATCAGGCTTGGAAAACCTTAGACATTCTACTTTCCAGGGATTGGTTGTAAACATCTAACTTGGACCTGATTTGGGCTGATCCACTTCATTGGATACCATGGTTTTAGTGCATCCTAAGCCACATCATAAGATATTCTTTCATATTTGGTAGGTGCTTCTTAATCTCAGAAACATGACTATTTGGCATCCTAAAGAAAATAACCTTGATGCTTTGAGTTTTCCAATGAGTGTTTAACATAACATACTTGTAAGAGCTCTCAAACTAACCAAATCCCCAAGAGATTGATAAACATGAATGCTTTATACATTGATTTATATTTATTGATTAAAATTTGAAATCTGATAATGAAAGGAATGCAAAGACATTCATGTTCAAATGTCATAGCATTCTTTCCCTTGGGGAAAAAAGTGTATACTGTATATTGAGGGTTATAATTGCCAAGGAATATAAGCTGAACACTTATGCCTGATAGTATTTGTATCTGCTCCTTTGTTGGAAATTCTCTACAGTCATAACCAACAACTGTCAGGAACTCTCAAGGAGCATCGTCAGATCAGTTATCATATGATACTAAATGGATATGCCTGCAGGGATGTTCACAGCAGGGATATACATGTGAAAAGTAATGGAATATTCAGTGGCATTATTACATATTAAATAGGGAAACATTCTTAATTTTCAAGTTCTCTTTGTTAATTTGTTTGTTCTAGGACCCGTAAAGAATTTTTGTCACCAAATAACACAGACAGGCTTGATAACAATTAAGTTATAGCCAATGGTATGCTAGTAACCTGGCTCTCTGAAAAACAAAAGGCCTGGATTTGTAGCATTCGCCTGTTTCCATAGTGTAAATAATTCCACCAAGGCTAATTTCTCCAATGGTTTAACACCTGGCTCCCCAGACTCCTGAATATTTAACAATTGGCTCTCTGGAGCATCTACAATCCACCTTCAGCAAACCACTGGCAGTTTTTTTTTTGTTTGTTTTTGTTTTTTTTAGTTTCAATCTACACCAGAAGTTGTGTCTTCTATTGATTTTTTTTATATGACTCAGAAGACACATTAATGAACTGCCTCTTAAGGAAAGCTATTTTGCAGAGAACTGTTATCTGTTTATGCTGAGCCAGTTAGCTTCATTTGTAGCTAATGACCTTTAAAAAAACCCCATTTTGAAGTGTGGGGTAGAAGGAAACTTACTATCATCCCTTAAATTTCCACTCATTCACACAATTAGGAAAAGTGTGTGGGCAGAAAGTGAGCTACAGGGAGAATTCAGCAGAGAAAATAAAAAGAAGCAAGAAGCCATATTTGAGTACACAAAACACACTGGGGAAATAGTTTAGAGGAAAATGAAATGCAAAAGCAAATTGATAGATAAAGACCTATTATAATTTTTTGAAAGTCAGAATTAACACAGAGGTAAATAGATGCTGTGGCATATCCGGTGTTCGACTGAAAAGTGAGAGTGGTTGGAACTAACTTTGCAGTCCATATCTACCAATTAATTGAGCTCAGGGAACTCCTGGAACCATCCTTCACAATGGAATTCTTGTCAACTTTATGGTGTCTATTTTATGGTATCATTCTTTTATCCACTTAAATTCCAAAGAAAGGGCTGGGTGCAAATGTTCTAGAGACAGTAGCCACCTGAACTTCCATCACTATTAAGGCAGATTTCTCCTTAGGAGTTGTGCCTGGAGTACGTATGGAAACCACACATGCTTTCTTGCTAGATTACTAGGATAGTAAAGTTGGTGAGTAAGAAACATCATGTACCTATAAGGTGGGGGATGAGGAAAATTCTTTGAGAGAATTCATCAAAGGGAAAAAGTCTGGTATGATGAACTTGACCAAGGAAGTAAAAAAGCCTTGCTTGTCACAGGTGAGAATTCTCAGTATAGCACTGAGGCTGTTTGCTCAATTCTTATAGTTCCTTGGCCATATGTTTAGTCTCTTGAGATAATATTAAAGAGTTGCTTCAATGAGTTTTATTGAAATACATTGAGGTCCAAGCAGCAATACCCTGGGCCACCTTGAACAATTCTTGGTTATACCTAACTGATGCCATCTCTCCTTGAAAGGCGCTTTTGGGATCCTTTTGGTGCAATTAGACTTCTCCAAAACTCAAGAGATAGTCATAGGACAGTTGTTTCATTACAACCAGGACCAGGAACTTACTCGAGAGTAAGAGGGTCAAGTTCATTTCTAGTCTCCCATGTTTTCCCATCATTGTTAGTGACCTCATGGCTGGAAAGTTCAAATTTTGCTAAGAGCTATGAGCATGGAATGGCTTTAATTAAAGAAAAAGATTGTCAATAATTGTTGGTTTGACGTTTATAAGACAATAATTCTGGTAAAATCATACTCCATGAGAGAAACGGAAAGTTCTATTATGCTATTACCAGAAGCTGAGAATAAAATTAATTTAACTTAAAATAAATCTTCACAAAAGTTATCGCAAACATACCGGGCAGCTTCCGAATATCTCTCCAGACATCTAAACACTGTTGCCTGACGAAGATGATTTCGGAAATAGGCTGGGTTTAAAACAATGCTCCTGTGAAAAGATAAAAGAAATGCAAGTGTTATTAGGTTTTTAAAAGGCAATTACCATCTATTTGGAAAAAAAAAAAAAAGGCTATTACCAGAAGTGTACAGGAATGAGATCACATGCATTCAATTTTATATACTATATAATTTAAAAGACACAAATGAAGGAGGCCCTTTTCTTCCTGTAATTGTCAGTTAAGACAAATAAACAAGCATTACTGAGAAGCTAATTAAGTTTATATCATAAAAGACATTTTATTTATAGCATTGTGTATCTTTAACAGATAAGACAATAACTGGAAAGAATTTGAATCCAAGTTATATTACATATAATAAGCCATGGTGCTATTTTATTCACTTACGTTTATAGATCAGACAAAAATCTCATGTTATTTATGGCATGTCTATGTGTAATGAAGGAGGTGATTGTTAGCTGCTGAATTTCATTTCAAAGAAAGGAATGTGAATTTGGGCGATATGTTCATTTGAGTCCCATAATTAGGTTCTGTGACTTCCCCCAGATGGATGATGTAGTGGAAGGGTAAAGGGGGCTGATCTTGGCCTTGACACTTTTGGTAAGTCCATTAATTCACTTTGGTGTTTTGTTTTCTCTTACAAGGCTGGACTAAACTTTCCAAGGTTATTTTCAGCTCTATAATTATATGATTTTTGGCAAATCCCGAGTAATTGTAAACTTTTGGTTTGTGCAATTTTTGCACCTGCAGTTTCAGTAAACCTTACCCATTGTATCCATTGGAATAGATGTGACTATTATCTTGTGGATGAGATGATCCCTCTGTCCTTATCTGCTGTCTCTTCCTTCTCCTCATCATCTCACAGTATTTTGAGTCTCAATCCAAGTCCAGTGAAGAAGAAGATGATCAGCCCTCTGCTCCATTCTTCTCCTACAGGTAAACTGGTAGAATTTTCCCGTCCCTTCCTTGTTGAGAGTGTACTATGATGAGGATCTGTTCAAAGCTTTTGATACAATGAGTAGAACTAGACAAATGCAGTCCATACCCACATCACTGAAGGCGGAAAGAGTCAGTGAAAGTTTGAAATGTAGCTTATACCAGCAGAATTAATAGTGTTATTGGTGTAGGATACAAGCTGTTACAGAATGAACACAGGATTATCAAGCAAGTCTTGTGAGCCTATGTTTACTAGTTCACTTGGAATTAGTTCATTATTGAAATCAGTGGTTCTTTACCTTTTATTGAGGGGTTCACAGAGCTTTTTGAGAATCAGATGAAATACATGTCATCATGATTGTCCAAATTTAGGGAATTCATGTGACCCACAGAGCTAGTCATGAACACTACAATAAAAACAACAACATGCAGACTAAAAAATTCCTACCCAGAGAGGTTGCTTATGGAAAGAAAAAAGTGGACAGGGATCTGGACTATGTGGAATCACAGAATTCTAGAGATGAAATGAATTGATTTCATAATTTAGCTCAAATCCTTCACTTTAAAAACAAATAAAACCAGAGAGGTTAAGAGACCAGTCTAAAGTTATATACAACGAGTAGTTGAAGGGCTGTTTCAAATGTGTCATATTTTTCATTTCCAGCCGTAATGCTTTATGCCTTTCCTTTATGCCTTACTGCCTTTCCTATGAGAATTTCTGAATTAGCAGTGTCCATTTGCTTTGGTGATTTCTGATTAAAATGCTGAAAATTTAAAAACAGACAGACAAAAACAATAGACAAAATTATTGATAACTGGTAACAGTTTATATTACTTTGGAAAAAGAGTTCTCTTACAAAGCATGTTTTTATATTTTGTCCCTATAAAAGTTACATACTTGTAATTTTACAAGTATGTCAGAGTGGAAAAGAGCAGAATTCTGTCTAGGGCCTGTCTTCCAACTCTTTGACCAATATTTTTTTCTTCCACATCATGGCTAATGTTCCCCTCTTACTTTGTAATATCCATTCACTTAGGATTATTTAGTAAATACTGAAATATGTAATGGGACAAAGTCCTTACTAAATGAATGTTTTTGTTCTTTGGTCTTTGGTTTCTCTTTGCCCATGATATACTGTTCTGGCACTGCTGAGCTACTCTCCTAAAAGAATCTTGTTCTTCCAGACAAGTTCTTTTGGCAAAAATGGATTGGACTGGAGAGAAAAATGGCTTGGATTGGGCAGGAAAAGTAGGAGGGAAGGGTTTAGCCAAAAAGATTGAGTCAATATATATACAGAATTAAGAGAGGAAATAGGGGAGGAGAAGGCATCAAAAAACAAGAGCTTGTGGTTTTTAAAAATATCCTATCTATGAAATCTTTGCCTAACTCAAATTAGTGGATTTTCTTCTACGTTTTCTTCAAAAAGTTTGATAGTTTTAGGCTTTTCATGTGGATCTATTAACTATTTGAGTTAATTTTTAGATATGATGTGAGATAAAGACTTTTTTTTTTTTTTTGCACATGGATCTACAATTATGTCAGCACCACTTATTGAAAAACTATCCTTTCTCTATTGAATTACCTTGGCACATTTATCAAAAATCAATTGGCCAACCATATGGGTGTCCATTTTTGTATTCTTTATTCTGTTCCATTGATTTATATGTCTGTCCTTTTGCCAATATCACACTGTCATGACTACTGTGGCTTTATAAAATAAATCTTAAAATCAGGTAGTTTAAGTCCTCCCAACTTTGTTGTTTTCCAAAATTGTTCTGACTTTTAAAATCCTTTGCTTTTCCATTTAAGTCTTAGAAGTTGACTTGTCAATTTCCACATAGATGCCTGTTATGATTTTAAGAAATCTGTAGATCAATTTGGGAGGTATTAATGTCTTAATAATATTGATTCTTCTGATCAAGGAACATGGTACATCTCTCTGTAACTTAGGCTTTAATTTATCTTATCAATGTTTTATGGTTTTCTGCATTGATATACAAATTTTGCTAGATTTATCCCAAAATATTTTATATTTTGTCAATATTGTAATTGGTAATGATTTTTAATTTAAATTTCCAATTGTTCATTACTAATTTATAGAAACATGATTGATTTTGATGTATTAATCTAGTATCTTGCAGCATTATTAAGGTCACTTATTAGTTCTAAAAGCTTTTCCATAGATATATGTTGGGATATTCTATATAGATAAGTATGTTTTCTGCAAATAAAGACAGGCTTATTTCTTTCTTTCTAATCTGTATGACTTTTATATTTTTTCTTTGTCTTATTGCACTGTTTAGAACCTCAGGTATGAAGTTTTGTTGTTGATTTTTTTGTTTTTATTCTCTTAAAGTTCTCAGGGCTTTTTGTATCTGTGCTTTTTGTTTCTCTTAAAATTTTGAAGTGTCTTGCCTATTATCGCTGCCTCATTCTCTCTCTTTCTCCTCCTTCTGAGACAGTTCCCCATAGCAGCCAAACCCTGCCTTATATAATTGGTTGGTCTCGGGTTGGAGAGTTTTCTTCCCCTTGCCCAATGGTGGCGGAACTCTTGTTCATACCACTCCTGGGCCCAAAAGAGGTTCCTACCTCTCCCCTAGGGCTAGAGGATTTATGATTTAGCTTTCCTTTAGTGGCAGTGGAAATTTGTCTGTGTTCTGGGAACAGAAATGTTCCTACTTCTTCCCCAGAAGCTATGGATGTTTGCCCGACGTCTGTCAGTGAGAATGTTTGGGCTCATTTGCCCGGTGGTTTAAGGTTTTGTTTGTATGAGGTTAGGGCTCAGGGAAGCAATTTCCTATTCAGGTGAAGATGCCTAAATCTGGTTCTCTTTATTTTGATTGGTCATTAGCAAACTTAATTAGCATTGATTCATCCTCCTGAGACCACATCCCTCTTATGGTCCTAGTAAAGTGCTGACATTACTTTAAATATAGTGGTATACACAAAGGAGGCCAGGAATATGGATTATTTTATTTCACATAAGCATGATATCTTTATGGTGGATAATAACATCATTCAGTAGTTTACAACTAGTTGATTAATCAATGACTATTGAAGTATGTTCTGAGTTATTATGAAAGAAGGAATTTAGTAAGTATGTCCTTAACCCTTTTTGTGGACAATATTTCCATTAGTGACTAAGATTAAGAAATTAAAAGGATGCCAATAAAATTTCCAGATGACATAAATTTTACATAATAAGAAACCAATATCACTGGTGGCAGAAACAAAATCCAAAATTATCTGGACTGATTAAGGATAAAAAGCTCATGTTATGAGTTTAAAAAACAAGTTTTCAAACACAGTCATAGCTTGAGCTTGATGATGTGGACAAGGTCTGAATATTTTAAGTCTCTCTAAACAAGCTAAATGTGATGTGACAATATGCTATAGCTACAAAAATTGTACATAAAATTTTATGTTAAGCGAGTAAGGTATTTGTGCTCAAATGAGAGGAAATGGCATTTTCATTGAATTGTACCCTAACTATTTAGTCTCTTGAATTCATCTATAGCTCTGAGCATCTTTGAGAATCATCACCATTTTGAAATGTGTCTGGAATGTCTGATGGCCTGGAGAACATAGTGTGTGAAGAATATGGTATGAAACTGATGTGTTTAGACAGTAAAATAATATTAGTGGGAGACCTAGTAAATGATTTCAAATACAAAGACCTGCCATGAGGAAAACGGTATAATTATTCTATATAATGCCAAATGAGGCCAGGTAAAAACCAGTATTATGAAGTTTCAAATAGCTTAATTTACTATAAAGAAGTACTTAATAAACAATGATGCATTAGGCCTTAAGAAGACTTTCCTTTTACTGCAAACATTTAAGAGATATTTAGAAGGCTATAAGTCAGGAGCTATAGAAGAAATTCTGATTGAGTGGGAGATTAAGCTAAATGACTTTCCAGTATATTCACAAAGATTACTTATAGTACATTGTCAAGAACTGTGAAGGGTCTGAGTACAGTTTTCCAGATACTGGTAGGAGACATGAGCCTCCAGGGTCAGAGACAAAGTATAGTTTATTACTTATAACATTAGCAGTAGCTAGAATATCAGTCTTTTCTTGTACTGGTTCCCTTAGGCCCAATTCCCAGAGGAGGATTCAAAGGAGGCCAGGTAACACCTTCACAAGAGGTAGGTTGCATTCTAGGAGAGGAATTCTGAGTTTAGGGAAGGTGAAACTTTACAATGGGTTGTAATCTTTGCTCTAGAGGGACACATTATCTCCATCTTCCAAGGCTGTAAACAAATTTGCCTTTTTCTCCAGAGAAAAACACTCTCTACTTTCTAAGGATGTTCACCATTTTAACATCTTTGAAAAGATAGTTTGGAACAAAGGGCAGTTATGCCTTTTTCATAAAACATGCAGAAAGGCAGGAGACCCATGGAGAATTTTTCTCCCAACATTGATACCTTTTGTTAAGGCATATAAGCTCTATCTGTTATTTTCATGCCACTAATGAATAAAAAAGTGTTCTCAACAAGGTACAAAAAATTAAAATATAGGAAAATGTCAGGATACTGAATACTGAAGACTGATGGTTACATTATTATCTATTTATATTCCATCGTAGGAAGAGTTTGAGTCAGCTTATAAAATACATAGGGGATTAAATCAAAGTAAAAAATAACTGAATGAGAAAAGCAGAATAAAAGTAGGGGAGTTAAAATGAAGCCTGAATGAGGTTAGCACATAAAACAACTATCATAAGATCCTAATAGTTTGGTTGAGATGGACTACACATTTTCCTCTAGGTTTGCTGTTAACTAACGGGAAGAGGAGCAGATAATCTACTTTGAACAAGTCAGATGCTCCAAAGAAGAACAACTATTTCTTGCAGTATAATCAGAAGGATCACCTTACCCAAAGATGCCTGATAATGCAACAGTGTCCTCAGTACCAGACTTACAGAATAATCAACAAGTGTTCTATTTCGTTGCTTATTTGAGCCTCTTTACACAAGGAGTGTTGGTGTAATGCCAAAGCTCAATATGATAACCTAAATTCTGGGGTGGGGGGAGGAATGGGAATGGAAAGGAAACTCATACAATAGTGCTAACACTACCTAGGGATGCAGTGAAATCTTAGTGATTGTTTCTTATTTGGTCACTTGGGTCCCTATACAAGATTGATAATTAGACCCAAAAGTTAAAGTATAACAATCCTTTATGTATGGAGAAGAATTGAGAAATTCATATATTCACTTTAAATATCTTCCATTGACAAGCAGACAGAAAAATAGCATGACCCAATTTAATTTACATGGGAGCAATGGAACTATTTTATAAAGTATTAGGGCATAAAATTAGAATTAAAGACATTAGTTTCTAAAATAAGAAAAATTACATTAGATCATCGTCAAATAAAGTATATAGCTCTGCGCAAAGAGTAACAGAGTATATTTTTGTAAAAGCACGGAAATAAAACTTAACTTTTCAGAAAAACAACAGGAAATCATTCTCAAGCATTTATTGAGATCCCAGCATGTGCACAGTACAGCAGAAAGTCTTTGAGCAGAAGTCAAACAGAGGAGTATCTCAAATATCATCTCTGATGTTTTGCACCCAAATTACAATTAATTATACATATGTGGAAATATTAAATTATGCAGTTACCTCAAATGAGCAATAAACACCTGATTTTTTTTACATGACCAAGTATCAATGGGATAAATATTTAAAATAATTTGCTATTTTATTGCTGTACTGAAAAATATATTGTCAGAGAGATGTTATATTTTCTTTCTTCTTTAGAAAGCTAGTAATGAACTCACATTAACAAATGATCGAGATCTATGTTTAAGTATTTTTTTACTTGAGAATTTGAGTATGAGATTACCTTGTTCAGAAAAATATAACAAGGATTAAAAGATTCAAATAAGAAATTTAATGGGTCATCAATACCAAGATATAGGGACCTTTAGAAAGAGGCCACATAAGGCTTTAAGTCTTCCATATTCATAATCAACATTAGTACCATCACTTAACATGCATCAGTAACCATCAAAAGTAATTATGGTACTACTCTACTGGGCCTTTAGAAATGTGCAGTAATATGCTTTCTTAAGCAATGCATGGAGTACATTTCTTGTTCTTTACATGTCTCTGGCATTTTTACTCTGTTAATTATACTTTATCCACTGGAGACCTCTCCATAATGGGTCATAATGCTCACTGACATTGTTTATATGTGCAACACTTAACAAATGTCTGGTGCAAAAGAGGCACTCAATAAATGTTTATGGAATAAAGCAATGTTACCGAAGTGGCTGGACAACAGTGTTCCTCAGGCGCCAAGAAGAGAACCTAATCTTATCTAAGATTCACCAATAAGCTCTACATAGGTAGTGACCTGAATATAACAAGGGCCTCTCTGACGCTTCTGCACATACCCCAGTAGAAAGTCAGAGTAACACTATCACACAATCTCGTCCTGTGTGCAGATGTGATCAGGCATCAAAGACAGTTTATGTAATAATAGGATATAGAAATATAGATAATTACGAATGTAGAAAAAATTTCCCAATGCAAAATCATTTTTTTTCTAATTCGAAACTTGAAGGAAAACACACCACATTTTTAAAACTGTAATTGTGTCTTCCCATTTTGTTATCCATCTGTCAAATGCCTAGATGAAGTAAAGATGAAATGGATTCCTATTTATTTTTTATTTACATTGTAATCCAAAGACTGTCCAGTAAAGGCTGTTAGTAAATCACTCGGTCAGTTCTCCCAACAAAACAGTCTTTAAGTAATAAAGTATATCAACCTATCTTTTGACACTTCCATTTTTTGTTCTTGACATTTTCTCTTAAAAAAATAACACAGTGTAGGGCCCTATTATCTTTTCTTCAGGGTCTGTGAACCAAATACCAGCTATCAACTCTCTTGTAGAAAAGCTCTCAAGATTCAAAAACCAAAGATGTAGATGTAGAGTATTATTCTTCTGTCTGTGTAACATTGAGGGGGAGGAAGGTAGAGTAGTGGTGGTGGTTCAAGAACAGCATGTCAAGTATCACATTTTTGTATTCTCTGTATTACTGGGGTGGGATACATTTTAGAATTATTGCTTTGAAAAGTACAATTAATAAATTCCCTTCTGTTCTGACCTACCAGAAATTACTTATGATTCATTTAGCAACAATTATTGACTGTCATCCATGTTCCAGACACTGTATAGGTTTTAAAGAAAAGAGCCAGAAGGGTAACTATGTACTTAAACTAATATTGAGTAGCTCTATTGTATGGAAATAAGTGTCTGCCTGCATTCTATGTTTTTTTATGTTTCCTTCAACTGGCAATTAGGTATGAATCTTTAAAATGTACTGAAATAAATTATAGTGGATACTACTCTGCAGATTCTTGAGATAATGGAGTGAAATGCTTATTTCTTTTAGGCTCTGAGAATTAGAGAGATTCTCAAGTAAAACAATATGGAAAAAATCAAAACCATTTGTATGTATTCATATATTACAGTAGCTCATATTAACATCATGATATTTTGGTTTGGGTACTGAGAAATGACATCCATTTAACAATATTTTACCTCCTATAAACTCCCTGTATTCCCTCTTTCAAAGAGAAAGTGTGAATGTAACTCCTATGCTTTAGGAAGCATTAGGACTTCTGACAATGGTCTGTGTGTTTCCTTTGTTCAATTAACAGAATTAGTGGGGCTGTATGACAACGTCCATCCCAGTTAAACCCTTAGATTATATATCATAGTTTTCAAGTTTAAAGCCAAAATTTGAGTTGAATATGTACTTTGATATGGGAAGCACTCTCAGCGTTGGATTCAGCATTTAGTTATGGACCAAATTACTACTTCTCAAAGTGATTCCAATTAAGGAAGTCTAATAATAACTAGTAATATAAATGAGAATGTTTTCTCTTTGAAATACATTAAGGAGTTTTCTAAGTTTATTAATATTTAAAAAGAAACATTTTATTTTGAAATAATTTCAAGCTTACAGGAAAGTTGCAAAAATAATATAAAAACAATACATAAAACTCCAATATACCCCGCCCAGATACTCAGATTTACCAATTTTTAACATTTTGCCACATTTCCTTTGCTATATCATTCTATGTATGTATATATCTATCTATCTATTATATCTCTCTATATCTATCACATATTACCTTCTACATTTATTTTCTAAATGTCTGAGAGTAGATTGCATACACCATGCTTCTTTAACACTTAATACTTCTGCTTATTTCCTAAGAACAAGGATATTCACTTATGTAACCACACTAAGTAGAGTTATCAAGTTCAATAAATTTCACATTGATATAAATCATACATTCTGTATTCTAATTTTTTTCAATTGTCCCAATAATTTCCTTTTTGCCATTTTCTCCTCTCTTATTAAATCCAGTCTAAGATCATATATTGCATTTAACTGTCATTGTCTCTTTGGTCTCTCTCTTGTAAAAAATTATGGTAACACATATGCAACCTAAAATTTCCCATCTCAATTATTCCCAAGCAAACAATTCATTGGCATTAATTACATTCATAATGTACATCAGCATCATCCATTACCGAAACTTTTCCATCACTTCGAACTAAAACCCTACACCCATTATTAATTCTTTCTTTATTGATAATGATGACTAAATTTTCCCTTTTGACATCCTATCCTCTTTGGCTCAAATGTATTGAGTGTGACTTGTACCAAATAAAGTGTCATAGCACATTACTTTGGAAAGAATACAATCTTTTCCTTAGAAGTGCTGCCATTTCTGTGAATATAATGAAAACAGCATTTATTGTGTTTCTTTTGTTTAGAAAAGTATGTTAGATACTAAGGGACCAGCCCCTACATACAAGTACGAACACAAGTGTGAAAAATGATAAGAATACATACATAAGCTGGAACAAACAAACAGAAACCCAAGCCAGAGTTAAATTGTGGGATCTATTATGGGAAAAGACAAAAGGTTTGGGGAAGGGGTCTGCAATGATTAGAAAATGTGGAACTAGGAAGGGTCTGATTTGAAAAGAATTCCAGGAGGAAATGAGTTTTGAGTTGCATTTTGAAATTTAGAGAAGAGAGGAAGAAAATGCAAATTGGGGCAGTGGTCCAAAAATGATTTGGTGAGAGAGGATTGTTATCCATATTAAAAACTGCCTTGGAAATTTGCTTGGCTAAAGTAATAAATTGACCAGAGGGGAAGGCAGGAGACTATTAATGGGCTGCTCAATAGTTAATAGATTTTTAATTTTATAAAAGAAATTACTTCTATTTCAAGGATTACTAAGCAAATATATGGTTGAAACATTTTTAAAGAAGATAATCATTCTGAACAAAGATGTGTGGTACAATATCTGGGAGAATACTAAGAACACTATGAACTAGGCCTCAAAGTGTGATCTGAGTATTCTCCAGACATTTTCAGAGGCTCACAAGATCAAAATTATTTTCATAATAATAATAAGATATTATTTTCCTTTTTCAATGTGTTGACATTTGCATAGATGTTGCAAAACTCTTGGTAGTTAAAACTGCTCACTCCTTCGGAGGAATCAAACCAGTGATACCAATCAGTTCTAGCAGTCATTGACCATGTTCTTCACCCTTGTGTGCATTTACCCCCAAAAATGTTTTACATAAGAGGTCCTTAATGAAGCATAAAAAGTAATTTAAAAAATTTCAACCCTTGAGTATATGTCTTTTTTTTTAGGAGTTAGCACAGATTGAACCCAGGACCTCATACAAGGGAAGCAGGTGCTCAACCACTGAGTTACATCCACTCCCCAATGAGAGGTGGTTTTTTCCTTTGTTTGTTTTTAGGAGGTACTAGGGAACGAACCCCGGGCCTCATACATGGGAAGCAGGCGCTCAACCACTTGAGCTACATCTGCTCCCTGAGTACATGTCTTTTTTTTTTTTTTTGCTCCCTCCCCTCCTCCACTGAGATGGCTCCCTTGTCTGTTTGCTCATTGTTGTTTTGCTCATTGTCGGTTTGTTTGTTTGTTTTCTTTAGGAGGCACTGGGAACTGAACCTGGGACCTCCCATGATGGATGTAGGCACTCTACTGCTTGAGCCACATCCACTCTCTGCTCATTTGTTTTTGCTCATTGTCTGCTTGTTGTTTGCTTGTTGTCTGCTAGTTGTTTGCTTGTTGTCTGCTCATTGTTTGCTTGTTGTCTGCTCGTTTTTGCTCATTGTGTGCTTGTTGTTTTTTTGCTCTTTGTCTGCTAGTTGTCTGCTTGTCTGCTCTGTTTTTTTGCTTGATGTCTTCTCATTATCTGCTCATTGTTTGCTTGTTTTCTTTAGGAGGCACCAGGAACCCATGTGGGAGGTGGACGCTCAACTGCTTGAGCCACATCCTTTCCTAGTACATGTCTTTTTATTATTTGGTGTGACAAAATGGGCAGTAGGCATAAGGCACTTCTATTGCATACCAAAAGATGATGGCTGACTTGAGAAAAAGCACTTTTACACTTTTGCCATTGTTGGCATTGCAAGCTGACCTGGTCACTGTTTCCCTGAAACACCATGTTTTACATAGAAGAACAACTGATGGAAAACTATGGTTATCATGCTTGGTATTTGGCTTCTCTCTACCATCAGTGCTCTTGTTTGCATGTTTTATATACTTGCTTTCCCTTAAAGTTTGGTAGGGAATTGATCTCGGAGAAGAAGCAGAAATTTTTGTTTTGTTTTTAAAAAGTCTGAACTATAATGCATTTGGAAATGTATATTTCCTTGCCTATGTAGAGCCATTAGGAAGAATACCTAAGTCTTAACCTTCAACCTTTGACTCTCATGTCTGACACTGATTGTTTTCTTGAGTTCTCAAAGACCTCCTGTGGCCAGTTAAAACAAAGTTGCCTGTTTCTCTCTAATTGCATCTGCTTCCATACTGTTGTCTAGCTTTATGTGGTATTTAGAATTCCTTCCTAATTCTTTCTGAGCAGCCATTGCTATATTTTCTCAGCTCCTCCCTGATCCTCATCTGACCAGGAAATGCAACTATTTTATTTGCCTTCCCCTTATACTGGACCATTTACACCAGTGTTTTAACTTATCCCTGATGATCCTGGAAATGTGTAGACTATTATGCATGCCTCAGTAGTTATTTTAAGCAATTTTTAGAGTTGGTCCTTCACTATTACCTGTTGTCACCTTCACTGTCTTGAAATCAGGTCCCTTCCCCAAGTCTCTTGATTTTTTTGAAACTTGATGCTGTTTCAGCGGAGAAATTGGCAAGACTATTAAAAAAACAAGTTGAGGGCAGCTACTTAAGAAATTGAAGAGTAACTAAAAACAGCATTGGATAATTGTGACTTTCAGTTGATCTGTATCAGTTGAATTTTTGTGTTCTTTTTCCTTGTGTATGTGGTGGTTCTATTTTTCTCTAATAAAACTTTAATTAAAAAAAATTAGTGTGTTCCTGAAAATGAAATGTGTACATGTCACTTAAGGTAACACTACTGACAGTATGAATTGCTAGTGATAAAAGTTTAAGCTTTCAAGCAAAAATTTGAATTTTGGAAAACTTCTGTCTGTCATTGTGAGCTTAAAAGTTGCCCAATATTAAAAACATTTCTGATAATATTGGCAATGTATTAACAAGTACAATTTTTTATTTGCTATTGTGTAATGACGTGTTAGTATTTGAAAGCCTGCACATGACAGTGAACCAATATTTTCCTACTTGTCAACGTGTAATGTTACTAAATCATGCATAGGCAAATAATCTAATCTTTAGGAAAATACTACTAGTTAAGTCTTGGTGTAGTATCAAATAAGAATATTCAGGATAATCTGAAAAGGCTACTAAAATTCTCTTCCCTTTATCTAACTACATGTCTTGTGTGAGACTGAATTTTCTTCATGTAATTCAAACAAAATAACATATTGAAATAGAGTCAATGCAGAATCAGATACGCGAATCAAGCTTTCTTTTATTATGCCAGGCATTATAGAGATTTGCAAAAATGTAAAACAATGCAACTTTTCTCATGCATTTTTTTTTGTTTTAGAAAATATAGTTATTTACCATGGAATATATAGTTTATGTTAACATGGCATGGGTTTATTATTATTTTTAAGTGCATTAGTAAATAAATACATATATTTTTAAATTACTATTTAAATTTATATTATGATAAATATTGATAAGTAAAACTCACATAAGTAAAACCTCTTTGGGATCCTCATAATATTTAAGAATATAAAGGTGCCATAAGATCAAAAGTTTGAGAACTACACTACAAATAATTAGTCAAAATTTACATGAAGGCTCTAACTGTAAGAATGAAGGTAAAAAGGCACATGGCACATACTTGTTTAATAATTTGCACTGTATTACACCATTCTTTTGCCCTCTCTCCTAAAACAAAACTATATAATTTTGGTGTATATATGTGATTTCTCAGTGTTATTTTCACATTATCTTATTCCCACAGAAACTAAGAACTATCTTCTCATAGTCTGTCTGTGTTGAGCAGGTTTCCCAAGGAACGCTCATAGAAACTAGAGTTCTAAAAAACAAAAAGATTAAAGTTAAATATATAATGAAATTATATATTAGGCTTCTTTCATCTATGACTCTTTTACTTTTAAATACTCAAAAATAAACACTACTGTGAATCAACTACCTTCTGTGTCAAAATCATATTTGCTAAAAAAAAGCTTAATAATTGGTAATATAAGAATATTTACATCCAATTACAAAATTATTTTGCTTCAGGAGACCTAGAAAAAACAAGCATCTGCATTTTCTCCATTGATGGCAACTATAACTTAGGAGCAAAGTTATGAGCAGTGCCACCATGGAGACATTTATTCTAAAGCTAAAGGTGTTATAACTTAGCATATGGCTGTTCTTCAGACTTCTATGAAAAAATGAGGGAAGGCCACAGACCCAAGAAAGGATGAAGATGAGGGTTTCTGGTTATAGCAACAGAGGAGGAAATGAAAGAGGAATAAAGCAATAGCAGTGTAATCCCAGGATTTGCAAAATGATTGCTGAGGCTTGTTTTAGTTTGCTAAATGCTGCCAAAGCAATATACGAGAAATGAGTTGGCTTTTACAATGGGATTTATTAGGTTAAAAGCTTACAGTTCTGAGGCCATGAAAGTGTCCAAATCAAGGCATCATCTGAGATGCTTTCTCCCTGAGCTGCAGCTGTGGGCGATCAGAACATAGCAGCAGCATCAGAAGATGCTCAGCTATGGTGCAGGCATATGGTGGCGTCTGCTTGTCTCTTTCTTCTTCTCCAGGCTTTCTTGCTTTCAGCTTCTGGCTAAAATGGCTTCTTCTCAGACTCTGTGTCCTGTGGATTCCAGCTTCTGGTTCCCAGGGACTTCTCTGATAGCTTCTGGGTTCTTCTCTGTCTCTACAGCATTTTTCTGTGTCTGTGGATTTTTATTCCTCTGTTTATAAAGGACTCCATAAAAGGATTAAGATCACTTCAGTAGAGCATGACCCATGCTCTACTGAAGTGATCTAATCAAAGGGAAGGCCCTTTAACTGAATCTAATCAAAAGATCACGTCTACAATAGGGTTACATGCACAGGAATGGATTAGTTTTAAGAACAGGATTTTCTGGGGTCCATAAAAACTTCAAACTACCACAAGGCTTGTGGTGGTTTGACACTGTATGTTCCCCAGGAAATCCTGTTCTTAAAGCTAATCCATTCCTTTGGTGTAAACCTTTTGCAGGTAAGACCTTTTATAAGGTGTGGCCCAGGGTGAGTCTTAA
>JAQZBX010000934.1:17819-82769 GCA_029593785.1 Cabassous unicinctus
TTTTTTGGCTGCCTTTAAGATTTTTCTCTTCATCTTGGGATTTCAGAAGTTTGATCATGATGTGCCTAAATGCGATTTTCTTTGTATTTATTCTAGTTGGGGCTCACAGGATCTTTCTATTTGTTGATTTTTTTTTTCCTTTTTATCAAATTTTGGAGATTTCCAACAACAATTTTTTTAGGTCCTATTCTCTTTTTCCTCTTCCTCAGGGAATTCAATTTCATGTATATTAGATTGCTTGTTTCTGTCCCTGAGGACAGGTCACTGAGGCATTGGTTAATTTTTTTTAAATCACTATTTCTCTCTATTCTTATTTGATTATTTCTATTGATTTGTCTTCAAGTTCACTAACCTTTTGTTTAGCAGTTTCCAATCTGGTATTAAGAGCAATTAGTAAATTCTTCATTTCAGATATTTTATTCATTAATGAAAAATATTCATTTGATTCTTTCCTGTAGTCTATTTCTCTCTTGAGAGTCCCATTTCTTCACTCATTATGACCATCTTTATATAAGTTTCTTGAACACATTTTTCACAGCTGCTTTAAAATCTTTATCTGTTAATTCCAACATCTGGGTTATATTGAGGTCTGTTTCTATTCACTTCTTATTTCTTAATTATGAGTCTCTTCCTACTTTTTTATATGTGTAGTTTATTTTTTTACTTTATGCTGAACATTGTGGAGGATATCTTGTAGGGAGTCTTGATTATGACATCTTTCCCTGAAAACATGTTGATTTTTTTTTCCTGGGAGGCTGTTAAGTAGTGGATTCTTTTGTTCTAGCCAAGCTTGGTTTTAGTCTTTTTTGAGGTAGGTCTAGTTTGGCTTTGAGATTAATCCTAGAGTGTAGTCCTTTCTCTAGGACATGATCCTTCATCTTAAAGCATAGCCTTTCTGGGGCTTCAACTGAATGCCTGAGGTGCTCTGTGAGGTCTCCCCAACTTGGTACTCCAACATCTTCCAGTATAGCAGGTCCTCTGTATTTCCATTTAGCACTCAGTCCTACAGCAGGCAATCTCTGCTACGCCTCAAGGAATCTCAATCCTCACATGGCTTAGACCTTGGCCTAGAGCCTGGGGCAAATCTCCATGCAGACTTCTGCCCCCTTCTCCCCAGAACAGCTACCACTTCTTTGGCCACCTTCCCTATGAATTACAGTTTTGTCTGTAGTCTGTTATTCTGATTTCAACCTCCTCAGCTCAGCAAGCCTGCAATTCAACTTGGGCTACCACTCTCTGAATGGGGGCAGGAAAATAACCCCAACAAAAGGTTGAGAAGATTGTGGGGCTCGCTATGTGTATTTCCTTTCTCTCAAAGATCACAGTCCTTTTCTGATCATTATACAATACTTGAAAAGTGTTGCCTCAAATATTTTGTCCAGTTTTATAGTTGTTCATGGCAGAAAGGCAGGTGCAGTACCAGTAACTCTGTCATGGCTGGAGTAAAAAATCCATGTGTTTTATATTTAATTTTCATTAAACCTTATGAAGTAGTTCTTGTGAGGTAGCTACCATTATTACTACCCAATTTTACAAAGAAGACAACTCAGGCTAACTAGTAAGTGGGGGAGTCAGAAACTGAATTTAGCTGGGCAGATTCTAGACCCTTTGCTCTGACTCAATATACTATACTGCCTCTGCAATGTGAAATTATGCTTATTTCCTTTATTTCACTTATCACTTTATCTACTATTTATTAATATTTATTTATTTTCTGCACTTTTGGTTGCTACCTCTACTCCTGGTGTATAAACACCATGTCTTTCCTGTTTGTAACTGTCTCCCCACTGCTTAGTATAGGAATAGGTTTTATTGGGTATTCAAAAATATTTGTTGAATGAATGAATGAATGTATATTGGCACATTTATAAACAATTTTTAAAATGGGATTTTTTTCTACATATTTTTAACTTTAGACTTCATTTGTTTACTACTTTATGGTACCAAAATTCTGCAACAAAAATAAATTAAAAAAAAACTAAAGGTGGAGAATGCACAAAAAGTGATATGCATCATTAGAATCTTTACAATTATGTACATCAAAATATAATTATATGATAGGAAAAGAGTTATAGCAGGATTTGTACTCTTGAGAAGATAGCAGCAATTAGAAATCAGTGTTTGAAATGCTCAAAATATCTACTGATAAACAACAGCTCTGTTTGATGAAGTGAGCACAGAATTGACATGTTTGGTGAGTCTAGGTATCACTTATGGTTGAAATGAAAAATGATTTTCTTTTTGATGTGATAAAATTCCACTTTGGATATGTTATTAGAAAAAGGAAGAAAAACTGTCATTGATAATAGCTGTTTCTAGAGCTCTTTGTATCATTTATCATATTTAAAATGGCAATATGCAGTTGATTAATTTCAAAATGTATCTCTGTTGAACTTAAAACCAGAAAGTTGTGGTTCATATGGTCTTCTACATGACAAAACAATGTGCATTTATTTATATCAGAAGCAAAACTGCATGGTGGTTTTTAAGCTAATTTTTGCATTAACATATCTCCTAAGATATACTGTAGACCTCACATTTACATAAAATTAAAGAAAGGATGTTTCAGCAAGTGCAAATAAATTAAAAATGGAATATTTTAATTTTGATCCGTGATTAGTATCAACACCACAATATGGTAATAATACAAAGACAAAATTCTGCAGGCAGTGTATAACTAATGGTTGTAAGCTATTTATAGACTGAGTATCCTGAGTAATTTATTATTTTTTATTTTGAGAAATAATTTATTGATTATATTTCAGATTCTGTTTTTAAATCAGGGATCTTTAAAATGTTTTAATATTAGAATCATATGCACTGACTTCTGCAATTCTGCAATATGACAAATTCAGTAAAATGATTTATTTCACTTGGTACATTATTAATTATATGAATTGACTGTTTAACCATCTATTACCTTGCATTTCTTACTTAATGCTTAACTTAGAAACAGAAGGAAAAATTATTTTACATAAGGAAAAAAGATACAAAAGTTAACCTTAATGTAATAGGAAATATCATTTCAGTAGTCACCATTATGTATCTTCCTCTCAGTAATTTTCAAGGTCTTGAGAGATCACTCTTAGTTTTGAAACAGAAGTTTTTAATACTTAAATAGTGAACCTATTGAAACTGATCCTTGTGTCTTCAACAAATATAGCATCTTATTGTTACTATATTTAGATTAGGGTGGAAATTTTGGATACTTCATTCACACCACTTATTTTTATGAATTTAGACATGAATATACTATTTGAATCCTTTTTTTTAAAAAATGAAAAATGATTAGAAAATCCATCAAACCATTCTGATATCCAGGAGAGATTTTCTTTGAAATGTAGGCCATGTTGGTGGAACTTTTTATATTCAATGATAGCCATGGAGAGGGTGATACATAATTACTTTCAGTACATCTCAAATTATTATTGTTTATAATTTAATTTATACCTATAAATTTTCTGCGATAGTCCCAATTTCAAACATTTTCCCCATGACACTCACAAGTCACTCACACATTTCAGAAAGTCCAGTATTTTGATTTACTGATGCATTTACATGTTATATTTTTAATAATGCTTCTTTCAAATGGAAATGGAACAAATTTTTTTGACAAACCATATATTTTTTATATTAATAACAGCTGTGTTTATTATTACATATTTTTTGGCTTTCAATACCACTCAAACCACATGTTTTGATATTGGGTTAGGAAACTATGTTATATAAAATGTTTCCAGACAATAGGTATGGAGAGTAGAATTTTTTTTTCATGTCAAAGGGAATCTGCTTTTAGATTCTGTAGTTCACTTAAGTGGGAGAATTTCTTACAAGCAGGTCATCTGGTGAATTTCAAAGTTGTTGTTTTTTTTTTTTTCTGCTGGTTCTTGATATCAATCTTAAACCCACTATTAGTTCTCCTTAGAGTTGTGAATAATCTTGGCTAGAACTTTTACATCCTAGTGGATGTGGGATTGTAAATGCCTTTTACCATATTGGTATATCTCCTACTTACCTAAGTCTTAATGTAACTCATAATTATGTTTCTCAGTGGTTATTAACAAAGCAGGCATTATGTTTCCAAGCTAATAATAGTTTTGCCATTTGTACAGGGTGTGAAATCAGAGCTGGACAATATAAAAGTTTTAGGCAAATTGCCCTATATCAGACAGACTTCATAATCTAAGGAAAGAGTTATTTGAGAGGCATAACAATTATTTTTGCTGTAAATTAAAGCTTATGATTACTCATGATGAAAAAAAGACCTTTAGGAAATAAGGCACAATATAGGTACACTTTTGTAGAAGGAAATATAGGGTTGGATAATC
Source organism: Cabassous unicinctus (assembly GCA_029593785.1). Taxonomy (NCBI): domain Eukaryota; kingdom Metazoa; phylum Chordata; class Mammalia; order Cingulata; family Chlamyphoridae; genus Cabassous; species Cabassous unicinctus. The sequence goes on from JAQZBX010000934.1 coordinate 22,148, forward strand.
CTGGGATTCTAGGAAGCCATAAGATAACACAAAAACACAGAGTTCTGTAAAAGGATAGAAATATGAAAAACAATAAGGACATAGAAAGTGTAGTGTACAGCTGCAGCACCCACCCTGCACCCCACCCTTTGAATCGGCTATGCTACCACCAGGTAAGCCACAGGCTTTCCTGTTTTTGCTCCTGCTTTGCAATCAGAACTCCCTTCTGCAGATGTGGCTCGAATGGTTGAGTGCCAGCCTCCCACACGGGAGGTCCCAGGTTCGGTTTCCGGTGCCTCCTGAATAAACCGCAACAAGGAAAGCAGAGGAAAAAACTAACTCAAGGGAACAATTGTGGCTCAGTGGTTGAGCAACCACTTCCCACATACGAGGTCCTAGGTTCAATCCCTGGCCCCGGGACCTCCAAAAAAAAAAAAAAGGAATTCCCTCCTACCACTCCCCTTCTCTTCTGCAGTTTGGCAAATCCTTCTTACTCTACAATACCACCACCTTACCTTATTCTCTTTCTCCTTTCTTCTTGCAACACTTTGCTACTATAGTAATCTGCCTTTTTATTTTGCTCTGTTTTATGAAGGGCTGTTTATGTGCCTATTTCTTCCATTAGGTTATGAGAACTCCTTTGTGATCTCTGTGGTTGTCTAGCTTAATATTAATCAAGTAGTGAATAATGTTTTTGTTTCTTCTTCAAATTTAAATGAAATGGAAGCTGATTGTACAAGCCCACAGAGTACCTTCTGCTTGCATGGGTAGTACTTACTTGAGGTTATTAGTATTTCATTTTACCTGTGTGCATGATTCAAGGCAAGATCGGGTTTCCTCATCCGTAAGTAGCAGGTAACAAGCTTTGTCTCAATGAAACTTGCCACACTTGCTATATCTTCAGCAGATGCTTCAAATGGTTTTCCCAGAGCTGCCCCTTTGCTGCAAAGCTTTAAAAAAAATACAAAACTTTAAATTTCCTGATATTTTGGCATATAATTTGTCTTTTAAATAGGCAAAACATAGATATGTACACATACTTTTTCTAAACTGCAAGAATAATAATATTTTGATTGTAAATTTTAAAAATTGTTCCTGTTCACTATTTTATGACTATAATATAAAACAAGTGAAACATTTTACTGTAAAATGCTTCCTGTACAAAATTTTTTTAAAAATTTGATAGATTTTAAAGGAGTGCTATTTACTAAGAATGTCTGTTTTAAAAATAAAGCACACAATAAGCAAAGATATTAGCAGAAAACCAGGCATAAATAATATTAAATACCAGTGATTTTATGAAAACCCAGCTGAGCAATGATCTAGCACACTATCAAGTTTGATTTAATATAATAAGAAGTATCGGAAGTAAACTCTTAGGAGCCATTAACATGATCTGTGATTAATTTGAGTCTGAATCATATTCTTTAAGATGTTATTGAAGGAAAAGAAGTGAAAATTTATTAGAATTTATTGGCAGAGGCCATAGGATCTGAAAAACATGGCAAGAATGTGGAATTCGTAATAAAATTTCCAGGAAGTCAGTGGTTTCTGGGCATCATGCACATACTGTAGAGGAAGAAAATAATTAAATTTCTGGAGAACCCCAAACATTAAGAATTGTCACTACCAGGACAAGGCTAGTTCAGTCCTTTTTTTTTCCTTATAATTTCCCACTATACCTTGGAATGAAGGCTGATGGAGAAGCAGGAACTCACCTTTTGTTTAGTGACCTTATTCGACATATTTGCTTTCTTTGTTCTTTTCTCTTCGTCTGTGCATATATTGGGGAAATTTTCTCACAGGGGATAGTAGTGTTTTTAGTTAATACTTATTTATATATACCATAATATGAAATTTCTTGTGTTCTAAATCCTGCTTATTTAAATGATGTAGTTTAAGTTAACTTTTCTTTTATAAATTAACTCCTGAGACTGACTTTCCATTTGCATTAATATTATTGTTAATTAATTTTTAAAGCTTAATTTGGGTATTGAAGAATGGCTATATTCTTTCTAAAATATATTTCCCTTCTTAATTTTATCAGGAAATTAGATTTCCAGAATCTAAACTCTCACTCTTTAATTACTGTAGTTTAATTGTTAATTATCTAATACTATCATTTTTGCTTAGATATCCTGTCAGTTCTGGGGATTCCTATTTTTAAAGTTCTTTGCTAAATTGATAGGTAACAATGGTATTTCATTTATTGAGTCAAATATTTATTGAGCATCTACTACTATATGCCAGACAAAATTTGTTGCCTTTGTATTTTTGTTTGCATTAAGTAGGCCTTTTTCATAAGTTTTGCCACTTTCAGTTCTACTGTGAATTCCTGTTTTCTATTCCTCGCCTATTTCCCTTGGTACATTAATCTTTTTCTTATTATAAGAGCTCTTTAGCTATATAAGCTATTTATATTTTTCCTTTCAAAACTATATGTACACAATCATATGTAAGTTTCTCCTCCCCCATACCCAAATTATCGTTCAAACAAGGGAGTAAACTTTTATTCGTATTCTTGCAAAGGCTCTAGAGTACTTTCAATTATGTTTTTTGGAAAAATAAACAACAAAGACTATTTTGAAAGTTACAATGGAAATGACCTCAGTTAATGCTAACTTTGGATGCTTTTATAAAGATCACTGTTATAAACTTGGTAATGAAGGGCACAAAATATTTGACAGATTTAGTAAATGTTCCTATGAGTTTGACTCCACAAATGTCAATGTGGTTTTAAACAGACCCTAAAATACCACTTAAAAAAAAATTATAATATAACCATGGCTGCTTGAGACAGTATCTCCCCTCTTCTCCCAATCTGATCCCAGAGGAGTTTGAAAAAAATCTAAACATACAGATTTCCAGAAAAATGATTTTTGTATGACATAGCTCTTTATAAAGCTTGAATCAGCAGAAAACAAAATGAGTAGAAATTGTGTAGTTTTATTTATTAATATCTCATGGCATTAATGTACTAAACTTACTTGTTTAATTCGATCTTCTAAATGAAATAGGCATTTTTTTCAAGCTTTAAATATCCAAACCTCCCAGATTCTTCACATAAAATCATATTGAAACAAATGAAACAAGCCACACATAATATGCATTCCTTGATCCCTTCTTTCCATGTTGTCCCCTGATGTGACTGTGCAGACAAGCCTCCTTTGTCCGAGGCTTTCTGTGGGGCGAACATGGAGGCCACCCTGGGAGTTGCATCCCTTCTTCCCTGAGGACATGCCCATCCTTCATGACGAAAGGAAGCCAACCTTTGAATTTAATAATATTAAAGGCTTTGTCTATGAGCGTTGAGAGAAAGTGAAGAATAAATGCCTGATCTTCTAATGTCTGCAATATTCTCTACTTCTATGAGATTCAAGGCCAGTAAAAGAATAAAAATGATCAATCTTAACATACTAAAGAGAATATTCAATGAAACCAAACTATAAGACAGCAGTAAAAGACAAGGATAAAGTTTTTCAATTTACATTAAAATGGGAAAACAGGTGAGCCTTCTGAGTAGGAAGTATGAATACTTGTGGTAATTTTGTTTTTTCAAACAAGTATTGTAAGATTGAGGACTTTTCTCATATTATCAAAGTTTGTTTTATTTATTCTTGCCAAAATAGTACATCATTCTTGCAAAATAAAATTGCAAAATAAGCTTTGCAGTAAGGCAAATTGTTATAAAAGACATTGAAGTAAAAGGTAGAATTACAGGCACATGTATCTCATCTATATAAAATACTGGCATCAGGGTTATAAAAATATTCCACATATTTTCCTGAATTTTAAAATTTCCAGCAGACATTTGTACTGACTGAGAAGTTATTCTCCCAAAGATGAAAGTGTTAAAGTGACGTGAATTTATTTGAATATCTAAGGATGACATTGTTCAATTTATAGTTTTCTAAAAACATATACAGTAAGCATTTGTTGAGAAAAAGTCATTGAAATAAAGGAATAGACACTTCAACTACCTTATATAGTATATCAATGAGAAGAATCTAAATTAGAAAGAATAAATCAGAAAAAATTAAATAATTTTTTATTTCAAAAGGAAGCTTAAAATATTTTTGAATAAATGGACTCAATATTGGAGGGAAAATGCAGTGAATGAGTAAAGTTATTTTTTGATGAGAAGTTAGGTATTAAAAATGAGATTTCAGTAATAAAATAGAATAATTTGCTCAAATTATAATAAAGAGATACATATTTTACAAAAAATTTCCAATTTTCTAAGCATGAGATGATAATTATATTTTAGAGTTATAAAACACTTTTTCTTAGATTAATGTTTTTTTAAGAGAGAAATATTAAATCTATTTTTAGAAATTCTGGCACAAGGGATTTCGATGTTTATTTAAAAACTGAGATAAAAAATAACATAAAGCACAATAATAACATAAATAACCAATATTAAAACTTAAATATTATATTGTGTGTTCCATTCTTAAAACACACCCACACATTTTCTCTCCTTAGGATCATCATAAGCAAGATTGATATTGCCACTTGATTTTCCCTTATTCCAACATTACATGATGAGCATTTTTCCCATTATATTCCTGGGAGATAATTTTGAGTGATCCCTGGAGATCCTCTAGGAGAGAACAATATATCTTTAAGATGTGACATTATTTGAGTTATTAAATATCTACAGGTGACATCATCAACATAGTGATGGAAGCCATACCCTGAAAAACTTCCCCAAATACTCTGGAGGATGGTAGAGACTAGAGAAGTGCTCCACAAATACTGAATTGAAGAAAGAGAAAAATATCAGATCCAGTACCTTAAACCTGAAAGTGGACATGCATTGTTAAGGAAACATAGACTACAGCAAGGAAATAGAATAAAAAGAATAAAGTGTCAAAGTGAAGACTTACCACACACACAAAAACAACAACAAAATAACACCCTAGAGTAGAAAGAGAAGCTAATCAACTGAATAAACTCATCAAGACAAACTGATGCCTAGACATCAACAAAAAATTACAACCCCTACTAAGAAACAGGAAGACATGGCCCAGCCCAACAAACAAACTAAAAAACAGGAGGAGATGCAGAACATGGAACAACTAATCAGATGTCCAAACAAATATCATGAATCAACTTAATGAAGTGAAGGAAGAGATTAAGGATATTAAGAAGACACTGGGAGAACACATTGTAAACATACATAAAAAGATTACAGATATGATGGCGATGAATGGCACAATGCAAGAAGTCAAAAATACACTGCGCCACCATAAAACATGTGGCTATCAGTACCCTCAAGATGGCTGCTGGAAGAAGTTGCAAGAACTCCCATTCAGAATGAGACTTCCTCTGGAAGCCAGGAGAAGCCCCAGATATTCTCCAGGGGCCTTATCATTGGGCCATCCTGGGGGATTAATGGGTGGGATAACCAATCAAAACAGCAAACAATTGGGACTCCTCCCCCAACATTAGCAAAGGAGCAGAATAATTAATGGTTTAGAGGGCAAGCACCAAAGCAAAACAGCCCCTTTGTCTTGCCTTCTTTGTCCCTGCCTGGAACAGCATGCAAGTAAAACCTGGGCATTTGTAATCTGTAATGGGAAATCAGCCCTCTTCCCCCTTCCTCTCTATCTGGGAACCTTAATCTGTTATTTTCTTCCATTTCTCTTCTCTCCATTCCTTAATAAATGACTGGCCTAACTAACAACAACAACAAAAAATACTCTGGAAGCACATAACAGCAGATTTGAACAGGCAGAGGAAAGAATCAGTGATGTGGAACACAGTACAGCTGAAATCAAATAGATAGTAGAACAGATAGTTAAAAAGATAGAAAAAAATCCAACAGGGACTTAGGGATTTGAATGACAACACAAAATGCACAAACAAATGCATTATAGGCATCTGAGAGGTAGAAGAGAAAGGAAAGAGAAAGGAAGATGTGTTGGAGGAAATAATTGCTGAAAATTTCCCAGCCCTATTGAGGGACATGGAAATACATGTTCAGGAAGTGCAGGGCACCCCAAACAGTATTAAATCCTAACAGGCCTACTCCAAGACATATACTTGTCAAATTGCCCAATGCTCAAGACAAAGAGAGAACACTGAAAGCAGCAAGAGAAAAGAGATCCATCACATACAAGGGAAGCTCAATAAGATTAAGTGCTGATTTCTCTTCTGAAACCATGGAGGCAAGAAGGCAGTGGTATGGCATAGTGAAGGTGCTAAAAGAAAAAAAACTTCCAGCCAAGAATTCTCTATCCAGCAAAGCTGGCATTCAAAAATGAGGGAGAGTCAAAATATTTACAGATAAACAGAAATTAAGACAGTTTATCAATAAGAAACATACTCTTCAAGAAATACTAAAGGTAGTTCCGATGGTCAAAAGGAAAAAATAGGAGAGAGAGAGTTGGAGGAGAGTATAAGAACAACTAAAATAATAAAAAGAGAAATAAAAACAACATATGGCATGCATAAACCTAAAGAAAATATGGCTAATGTAAGTAATTCCTTGACAGTAATAACACTGAATGTTAATGGATTAAACTCTCCAGTCAAGAGATACAAATTGGCAGAATGGATAAGGAAAAATGACCCATCTATATGCTGCCTACAAGAAACCCACCTTAGACCCAGGGATGCAAGGAGGCTGAAAGTGAATGGTTGGAAACAATTTTACATGCAAACAATAACCAAAAAAGGGGAATATTGGAAAAAATAAACTCTAAATGCAAAAATATTGTAAGAGACAAAGAAGGCCAATATGTACTAATAAAAGGGATAATCTATCAAGAAGAAAGAACAATCATAAACATTTATGCACCTAACAAGGTCCCCTCAAAATACATGGAGCAAACACTGGAAAAACTAAGTGGAGAAATAGATGACTCTACAACTATAGTGGGGGACTTTAGTATACCATTATCACCATTAGACAGAACATCTAGACAGAGAATCAATAAAGAAACAAAGACCTTGAATAATACATTAGGGGATCTGGACCTAATAAACATAACAGAACATTACACCCAAATTCAGTGGGAAAGACATTCTTCTCAAGTGCACGTAGCTCATTCTCCAGGATAGACCACATGCTAGACTATAGAACAACCCCCAATGAATTCAGAAAGATTGAAATTACACAAAGTAATTTCTCTGACCACAATGGAATGAAGTTGGAAATCAGTAAGGGGCAGAGAAGCAGATTAGACACAAAGATATGGAAGTTAAATAACACACTCTTAGACAATCAGTGGGTCAAGGAGGAAATTGCAAAAGAAATCAGGAACTACCTTGAAACGAATGAAAATGACAACACAATGTATCAAAACCTATGGGATGCAGCAAAAGCTGTAATGAGGGGGGAAATTTGTAGCCATAAATGCCTATATTAAAAAAGAAGAAAGAGCTAAAATCAAAGACCTAACTGCAGACCTGGAGGAATTAGAAAAAGAATGACAAACTAAATCCAAAACAAGTAAAAGAAGGAAATAACAAAGATTAGAGCAGAGCTAAATGAAATTGAAAATAAGAAAGCACTAGAAAAAATAAACAAAACCAAAAGCTGGTTCTTTGAGAAGATTAATAAAATAGACAAACCCTTAGCTAGACTAACAAAGAAAAAAGAGAAGGTTCAAATGCATGAAATAAGAAGCAAGGAAGGGGATATCACCACTGACACCACTGAAATAAAGAGTATCATAAGAGGATACTTTGAAAAATTGTATGCCAACAAGATGGATAATTTAGAGGAAATGGGCAAATTCCTAGAAACACACAAACTGCCTACATTGATGAAAGAAGTAATTGATGAACTCAACAGACCAATCCCAAGTAATGAGATCGAATTAGTCATCAAAAACCTCCCAACTGAGAATAGCCCAGGACCAGATGGCTTCACAGGTGAATTCTACCAAACATTCCAGAAAGAACAAACACCAATCCTGCTTAAACTCTTCCAAAAAATAGAAGTGGAGGGAACATTGCCTAACTCATTCTATGATGCCAACATTCCCCTAATACCAAAGCCAAACAAAGATGACACGAGAAAGGAAAACTATAGACCAAATATAGATCTCCCTAATGAACCTAGATGCTAAAATCCTCAACAAAATACTTGCTAAACGTATTCAACAACACATCAAACACATTATACACCATGACCAAGTGGGTTTCATCCCTAGTATGAAAGGATGGTTCAACATAAGAAAATCAATCAATGTAATACACCACATAAACAGACTGAAAGAAAAAAAAAAGACATGATCATCTCTATAGATGCAGAAAAAGTATTTGACAAAATACAGCACCCTTTTCTGAAAAAAACACTTCAAAAGATAGGAATAGAAAGAATCTTCCTTAACATGATAAAGGGTATATATGAAAAACCCACAGCTAACTCCATATTCATTGGTGAAATCCTAAAAGCTTTCCCTCTAAGATCTGGAAGAAGAGAAGGATGCCCACTCTTACCGCTCTTATTTAACATTGTGTTAGAAGTACTTGCTCAAGCACTTAGGCAAGAAAAAGATATAAAAGATATCCAAATTGGAAAGGAAGAGGTAAAAATTTGCAGATGATATGATCCTATACCTCAAAAGCCCTGAGAAATCTAAATCAAAGCTTCTAGAGCTTATAAGAAAGTTCAGTAAAATGGCAGGTTATAAGATTAATGTGCAAAAATCAGTAGCATTTCTGTACACCAATAATGAGTAATCTGAGGAGGAAATCAATAAAAAAAAAATCCCATTTACAATAGCAACTACAAGAATCAAATACCTAAGAATAAATCTAACTAAAGATGTAAACAACTTGTATGAAGAAAACTACACAACACTGTTAATGGAAATCAAAGAAGATCTAAACAAATGGAAAAATATTCCCTGTTCATGGATAGGAAGACTAAACCTCATTAAGATGTCTATCCTACCCAAACTGATTTACAGATTTAATGCAATCCCAATAAAAATTACCACAGCATTTTTTTTAGTGAATTGGAAAAGCTAACTATGAAATTTATTTGGAAGGCCAAGAGGCCCTGAATAGCCAAAGACATTGAAAATGAAAAATGAAATTAGAGGAATCACACTATCTGACTTTAAAACATACTACATACAAAGCTACAGTGGTCAAAACTGCATGGTATTGGTACAAGAATAGACATACTGACCAATGGACCTGAATTGAGAGTTCTGATATAGATCCTCGCATGTACAGTCAACTGATATTTGACAAGGCCACCAAGCCCACTCAGTTGGGAGAGAATGGCCTCTTCAACAAATGGTGATTGGAGAACTGGATATCCATATCCAAAAGAATGAGAGAGGAACACCGTCTCACACTTTATACAAAAATTAACTCAAAATGGGTCAAAGATCTAATTATAAGATCTAAGACCATAAAAATCTTGGAAGATAATATCGGGAAGCATCTACAGGATCTTATATTAGGAAATGATTTCATGAACTTTATACCCAAAGCACAAGCAATGAAAGCAAAAATAGATAAATGGGACCTCCTCAAAATTAAAAAGTTTTGCACCTCAAAGAGTTTGTCAAGAAAGTAAAAAGGCAGCCTACTCAGTGGGAGAAAATATTTGGTAACCATATATCTGATAGGGGCCTAATATCCAGCATATAAAAAGAAATCCTACACCTCAAAAATAAAAAGACAAACAACCCATTTAAAAAATGGGCAAGTGATTTGAATAGACCTTTCTCCAAAGAAGAAATACAAATGGCTAAAAAGCACATGAAAAGGTGCTCAACCTCACTATTTGGGAAATGCAAATCAAAACTACAATGAGATATCATCTGACACCCCTCAGACTGGCAGCTATTAAAAAAGCAGAGGACTACAAATGTTGGAGAGGATGTTGAGGAATGGGAACCCTCATCCACTGCTGGTGGGATCGCAGAATGTTGCAGCCATTGAATGGAGGACAGTTTGGTGGTTCCTCAGGAAGCTTAGAACTGCCATATGATTCAGCAATTCCACTGCTGGGTATATATATACCCAGAAGAATTGAAAGCAAGGATACAAACAGATATATGCACACCAATGTTCATAGAGGCATTGTTCACTATTGCCAAAAGTTGGAAACAACCCAAATGCTCATCAACAGATGAATGGATAAACAAATTGTGGTATATACATACAATGGAATATTACTCAACTGTAAGAAAGAATGCAGTATTAACATACAGGGTAACATGGATGAATCTTGAAGACCTTATGTTGAGTGAAGCAAGCCAGGCACCGAAGAAAAAATATTACATGACCTCACTGATATGAAATAAGCAAATTAAGCAAACTCACAGAGCTAGAGTCTGGAAGATAGGATTACAGGTGATAGACTGGGAGAAGAAGGTTGTAAGCCAATGCCCATATGGGCAAAATCTAGGATAAGGTAGAAATGTGTAGTTGTGCAGTGGAGGGGCATGATAATGGTGCAATGATATTATTAGGTTGGGTGGGTGCTGGTTTGTCAGGGGGATAGGGTGGGGAGGTTGGGTTGGACAGTCCATGGAACTGGGGGCAGATTGGGGGAGGTAGCAGGTGAACACTGGGGATTTGTCGATATCTGGTTGAAGCTACAATGTTGGGAATGTTCTTTCGGCAATATGGCAGGGGAAGGTTACTGGTTCAGGGTGTTGGATGTGGTGGGCATTCTGGACAGGGCACACCTAAGCAGGCTTCTAGGGAGTGTGTAAGTGTTCATCTTGTCATTGTGTATTGTATCAGTGGGTAGTGACCCACATAATGAGCAGGAAGGTGTTGGACGTCCATCCTGGGGAGTCCTGCTATGTTCTCAAATAGAGGGGTGAGAGTCTCTTGAGAGCATAGGCAGTGCTTAATAGAGGAAGACAGACCAGTCCTCAATATTGTTGCAAGTAACTATGAATCTTATTCTTCAAGGAATGAAGCCTGATGGTTGCTGTGGGCCCTGAGGGGAAAAGGAGGGAGGAATAGAATAGATGGAACATGGAGCATTTTTGGGGCAATGGAAGTGTTCTATATGATCTTGCAATGATGGATACAAGCCATGTTAAATATTATCAAAATTTATAAGTGTATAGTTCAAAATGTAAACCATAATGAAACCATTGATGATGGTTAGTAGCTATGTTTCAATATTTGTACATCAGTTGTAACAAATGTACCATCCACATATAAAATGTTATTAATAGGGGAAAGGGGAAAATGGGGAGGATGTTGGGTATATCGGTATCCCCTATATTCTGTACATGACTTTTCTGTAACCTAAAGCTTCTTTGAAGACAAAATGAAAAAAGTAAGACACTGGGGGAATAAACAGAAAAAAATGTCATTGTACATACAAGAAACAGATCTTACAGTGATGAAAAACATAATGTCAAAAAATTTTTTAAATATTTTTTTCACTATTTTTTATTATTACATATTTTTTATTTTTAAAAATTTTTGTATTTTATTTCTTATTTTTTAAAACTATCATTATTTTATTTTCTTATTAATTGTATTTGGCTATTTTGTTTGCTTCATTTTTGAAGAAGTTTTGGATCACAGAAGGGTTACAGCTTTGACAGAGGAGGGTCATTGGTGCAGGGTGTCAGTGATGGGGGATACATGGGAGGAGGTTCACCTGGGGCATACATATAAGGCATAAAAATGTGTTCAAGTGTTCATGGGACATTGTCACAGTGGGTGGAGATTCACACAATAACCAAAAGAATATCAAATTCCCATCCTGGGGAGCTCTGCCACATTATCTAATGGAACAGCAAGAATCCTCTGAGTACAGGGCAATGACTAGTGAAGGAGGATGGTCCATTGATGGGCCTTTGGTATTGATGACTGTACTTATGAACCTTTACTTTTGAAATTGAAACTTAGCCTAGTATTATAGAGTGCCTAAGACTTATCTCCTGAAAGGCTCCTTGATGCTCAAATGTGGCCTCTCTCTAAGCTGAACTCAGCCTATAAATGCATTACCTTCCCCCCAGCATGGGACATTACTCCCAGGGGTGAGCCTCCCTGGCACCAAGGGATTGCTACCAAGCACCAACTAGCAATGCAACTGGAAAAAGGCCTTGACCAAAGGGAGAAAAGGTAAAGACAAATGAGTTTATATGTCTAAGAGACTTCAAAGTGAGTCAGGAGGTCATTCCATAGGTTACACTTATGCATGGCTCAGCAGGATTTCATGGACTGCCAAAGTAAATACTACCTCAAACAGCAAGGCTCCTGAGGGCTCTGGAGACATCCAGACACTATAGTCAGGACAGATAGCTCAGGAGTTTGGTGCCTTGCCATTGGGCCCTACTTTGGAATTTATGCTCCCCAGTGTGACTCAGTTGTGGTTTCCCTACACAAAGCTCTTCTGACCCTTCTATTTGAACCTATAATTAATACTAGAGTTGATAGATGTACATCCAAGAGACTTAAATCTTTGGGCTGTTCATATACCAGCTTGAACTTCAACAGAGTTGCCACACCTACTCTACAGTTAATTGGACTCACGCAGGACAACTAACAAGGAGATGATGATGGACAATGATCATCCCAAGGAACTGAGAGAGTTTACAACTGCAAGCAAGAGAGTCCCATCCATCTGACCTATGGGATTGAAGCCCCCTCTCAATTAGAGGTGAAGCGGGCATCACCATCCCAGAATCCTCAGGATTGGAGAATGAAATATGGACCTAAGTGGACTTACTGGTATTCTACTATAGACTTATTGTGATTCTAGCAATGTACGAGCATATATCATTGATGTGGAGGCAGTGGCCACTGGAGGTTCTGAGGACAGGGAGAGGGGAAAAATATTGTCATATGGGGCATTTTTGGGACTTGGGAATTGTTCTGAATGACATTGCAATGACAGATACAGGCCATTATATATCTTGCCATAACCTACAAAATTGTGCAGGAGACGGTGTAAACTACAATGTAAACTGTAATCCATGCTTAGTGGCAATGCTCCAAAATATGTTCATCAATTGTTACATATGTACCACAGTAATGAAGGATGTTGTTAATGTGGGAAAATGTGGGAGGTGTAGGGAGTGGGGCATATGGGAATCCCCTTTATTTTTTATGTAACATTTATGTAATTTAAGTATCCTTTTAAAAAAATAAAAAATATATTAAAAATAATGTAGCTATTTGTCAGATGCAACAACATAGAAATAAAGAAAACAGAAATCCTAAAAAAAAACACAACTATATCTACAAACAAGGAGATATGTCATCTACCCACTCAGTAACTTTTAAAAAAAAACTTTATTATTAATTCTTAATCATCCTTCAGTTTGCTAGCACCCTTTTCCAAGTAATTTTTTCAGGAAGTGTACATATGTATTGTAAGTATTCTGAGCTCATACATAGTTAAAGATATATTTTTTGCAGACTTGTGAGTGAACTTAGCCAAGTATACATTTCTTAGAACATGATAAATTTCTCTGTAAATATATATGTCTCCATTTATATTCTGGTATTTAGCATTGCTGAGAAGAATAAACATAATATTTTTAAAAAATGAAGCCAGGCATAATTTAAGATACTTTCCTCTGCTGACATTTCTTACCTTTTCCCAAGCATGTAGTATTTTTTTTCTCTATTCTTGTAATTCAAAATTATGGCTACCATGAGTCCATGTATGTTCTCTTTTATTCTACTTGCCCGAAAAGGTAAATCTTTTGTGTTTGTATTCTCAGATATTTTTCTTTTTGTTTTAGAAAAGCTTTCTTCAGTTACATCTTTTCTCCTATTCCAATAGTCCTGGTATCTTTCATAAGAAAGTAATTCTTAATTTGCATATTTTTGTCTCTGTTCTTCATATCTATTAGGATCTCTTTGGTTTTTTCAATTCTTTATTTTCTCTGCATTCTAGGAGGGTATATAAAAGTTGTCTGCTATATCATTGGTTTTATATTCTCCATTATTAATGCCATACTACTTTTAAAAAAATATTTTCAGTTTGATTTCCTTATTTTTATTAGAGAAGTTGTAGCTTCACAGAAAAATCACACAGAAATGCAAAGTTGCCAAATACCACCCCTCACATACATAGTTTTCCCTAACAATTTGAATTACTGTGTTATCTTTGTTATAACTGATAAAAGAATATTATTATATTATACTATTAACGATATATAGTCCATACTTTACATTAGAGTTCACTGTTTCTGTAGTAGACTGTATGGTATTTCAAAAAAATTTATTCTAGTAACATACATGCATCCTAAAATTTCTTCTTTTAACAACATTCAAATATATAATTCAGTGGTGTTAATTACATTTACAGTGTTGTGCTACCATCACCACCATCCATTCCCAAGACTTTTCCACCATCCCAAACAGAAACACTGTACCAATTAAGCATTAACTCCTTTCTCCACCCGCACTCTGAATCCTGGCAGCCTATATTCTAGTTTCTGACTCTATGAATTTGCTTAATTTGCTAATTAATTCATATCAGTGAGATTGTACCATATTTGCCCTTTAGTGTCAGGCTTATTTCACTCACCATGACGTCTTCAAGATTCATCTATTTTGTTGCATACTCAAACCTCATTTCTTTATAAGATTGAATAATATTCCATGGAACGTATATACCACATTTTGTTTATCCATTCATCTGTTGATGGGTTCTTGGGTTGTTTCCTTCTTTTGGAAATTGTGAATAATGCCACAATGAACATTGGTGTGCAAATATGTTTCAGTCCCTGCTTTCAATTCTTTTGGGTATATACCTAGAAATGGGATTGCTAGGTCATTTTGTTATTCTATAGTTAACTTTTTGAGGAACTGCCAAATTGTTTTCCACAGTGGCTGCACCATTTTATATTCCCACCAACAATTCTGATTATAGTGATTTCTGTCCCTTTTTTTATCTTTGTCAGTATAATGAAAGGTTTGTTGATTTTATTGGCCCATTCATAGTACTGACTTTTGGTGTCTTTGATTCTCTCTTTTGTTTGTTCTCTATTTTATATATCTCCCACTTTTATCTTTATTTCTTTCCTTCTGCTTTCTTTGTGTTTCGTTTGCTCTTCTTTGTCTTGATCCTCGAGTACTGAGGTTAGGTTTTTAAATTTTTCCTCTTTTTGAATATAAGCATTTAGAGCTACAATTTTATCTCTCAGCATTGCCTTTGCTGCATCCATAAGAATTGTTACATTGTGTTTTCATTTTCATTCTTTTCAAGATATTTCCTAATTTCCCTTGTGATTTCTTCTTTGACCATTGGTTGTTTAAGAATGTATTGTTTAATTTTCACATATTTATTAATGTTCCAATTCCCCATGTATTATTGTTCAAAGATTCCAGAGCATGTTACACAATCATCTTGGTGGACCAGAACTTGCTATACTTCTTTTATTAAAAGCAATAGTAAATAATAATTTTAATTAAATAGTTCTTACTTGGTTTGTGTGATGGTTAGGCTCATGTGTCGACTTGGCTAGAAATTGGTGCCCAATAGTTTGGTCAAGGAAACACTGGCCTAATTGTTACTGTGAGGGCATTTCAAAGACTTAAATAATGAGTAAGTTGATTGCATCTATGGCTGATGACATCTACAATCAACTGAGGAGATTGTCTTCTGCAATGAGAGACATCTCCTCCAATCATTTGAAGGCCCTATAAAGAGAAGTGATGATTTCAGCAGTTAGAATAGAGAATTTTCACCTCTACTTCAGCCAGCCAGCTCCTCCTGGGGAATTCATTGAGGGCCTTCATCAGAGTTCCTGGCTTGCAGCCTACCCTGTTGAATTTGGACTTGTGCACCCCCACAGTTGTGTGAGACCATCTTATAAAATCTTATAACATTTACAGATATCTCCTGTTGGTTCTGTTTCCTGAGAGAAACCTAATACAGTTAGAAACATTTTTCCAAGTTCTCTATATGTATTACCTCTTTTAGTCCTAACAACAACAATATAAGGGAGTATTTCCAATCTTATTTTACAGATGAGGAAACTGATTCTCAAAGAATGTAAGTAAGTTGCTTAAGACCACAGAGTTAATAAGTAAAACTTACACATAGATATCGGCCTTTCACACTAGTGCCTCACTGTGCCATCCCATGAACTACTACTCCATGATGAGAAAAATACAGAAGAAGAGTATTTAGAAAC
This sequence comes from Cabassous unicinctus, assembly GCA_029593785.1. Taxonomy (NCBI): domain Eukaryota; kingdom Metazoa; phylum Chordata; class Mammalia; order Cingulata; family Chlamyphoridae; genus Cabassous; species Cabassous unicinctus. Next base: position 38,230 of record JAQZBX010000934.1, read on the forward strand.
TTCTAGCAATTTGAAGAGACATATTTTATTTGTTGAATCCCATAATTCACAAAATTGTGTTTTGTATGTCTTTACTTCATCTTTCCTACTAAACATTTTTGCTTTATTTAATAAAGTGTCAGTCCACAACAGAATGAAAAAAGACAAAACCAAACAAAAACTGTTTTTTTCACCACAGAAAGTGAGAATAACTGTACTAAACTCTACATCTAGAAATTTAGGTAGTTCAGAGGCTATTAAGAAGAAAAAAATTCACAATTCTGTTTTTTAAAAAAATGGTTTCTCTGTTATTACATAATGGCCACTCAGATATTTGTGTGGACATATCTGTCTATCTATCTATCTATCCATCTATCATCATCATCACCATCTATCATCTATCTTTCCATTAACAAAACTTAAATTATTATTATTCACCAATCTTCTAACTTACATTTCTGTTTGTTGCTCTGAATAGATCACAGACATTTCCATGTCAATAAGTATAGATTTATACCTATATTTTAAATGGCTGCATAATTTTACTAGATTCTCATTTAGATCCTAGTAAGAAATTTCTCTAGTGACAGAAAGTTTTCAATGCTATAAATAACATACTTTGAACATACATTTTGCCCACACATTTGACCATTTCCTGTTACGGTCTGTTTATTATAATGTATCCCTACATATTGTAGTTGCCAAGTCAGGAGTACACAATGCAATCCAAGAAATACTTTAGAATATACATTACATATAAAAGTTTTACGGTTTTACCAACAAGGTATGAAAGCTCTTGTTTCTCTACACTCTCAGCCACACTGGGTATTAGCAGTGTTTTCAATCTAGTTAATCTTTGCTAACCAGGTGTGTAAAAATGACACCTCATCTTAATTTGATTGGTAGCCCAATTTCTTATGTTTATTGGCTATTTGCATTTACATGTGTATACTATTTGTTCATGGCATTTTATTCATATTTCAATTTTGCTCTTCTAATTCTTACTGACTTATTTTCATTTAATAACTATATAATCAGATTTTTCCCCAATATGTAATTTATTTTGATCTATGTTTGTCATATTTTGGTATCAGGCTTATCCTAGCTTTTTAAAGCAAATTGGAATGATTCCCATATCTTTCAATGCTCTGGAATATTTTGAAATAAATAGTTGAAAAAATCTGAGCCCAGCTCCTTTCACCTTTTTTCCCCCTTAATTATTGTTCTATTCAGGTTTTTAACGTTTTGCATCCACTTTGCTAATTTACATTTTCCTAGAAAATCAACAGATTCATTCAGATTTTAAAACTGTCATTATAGTGGAGAACATTGTATTCTTAGAACATTTTAAATGCTTGTGTACTAATGGTATCATCCGTTTTCTTATTCCTAGTACTATGTATTTGTGTTTTTGCTGTTTAATTCTTAACTGGACTGCCAGAAGTTTGATTATTTTGTTTTCTCTAAAAATAACAAGCTCTTAGATTAATTTATTTATCCTACAATTTTATCCTGCTTTCTAATTCATTAATTCTGTCTCTTGTCTTGGTTAGACTATTTTTTTCTCTTGCTTTCTTTAGGGTTGTCTTTATTTTTGTGGTTCTTTTTCTAGTGCCTTTAGTTGGATTCTTAGCTCATTTATTTTATTTTTCTTTTTTACAGCAAACTTCATTTCAACTTCAAAAAATAAATAACAGACAAAATGTAGCTTAACAAATTATGGCAGCATTACTTTAAAAAATTCTGTCCAGGCACATTTATCTTATTTAATCCTAAACATAATCCTATGTTTGTTGTATGCTTCTTTGCTTTAATCAGAAAAATCTTAATAGCTTTTTTCCTGTCTCTTTTGCCAAGAGCTATTTGAGAGAGTGTGGGCTTATTATTATTATTCGTTAAAACTTTACCATCTGTTTTCCTTAGTTACTTGTGAGACTAGACCTTTTTTACATATTTGTTAGTCATTTATATTTCATCATTTTTGGATTGTCTTTTCAGGTCTTCTACCTTCTATGTTTTTACTTTTATGTTTTACCTTTTATCTTCTATGTTTTACTATCTTTCCTGTTAATTTCCATGGGCTCTGTCATGAAAGCCTGGTGTTCAAGCATGTTCAGTTCCCATCTGTCTTAGTTTGCTAGCACTGCTAAGACAAATACCACACTCTAGAAGGCTTAAACAACAGGGATTTATTGACTCACAGTTTTGGAGGCTAGAAGTCCAAAATTAGGGTATCAGCAAGGCCATGCTTTCTCCATAGTCTGTAGGTTCTATTGATGGCAAACCTCTGTCACATGATGATCTCTCCCACTTCTGAATTCTACTTCTATGTCCAATTCCAATATAAGAATTTTGGCCATGTTGGATTAAGCTTGCCTCATTCGGTTTGGCCACATCTTTACTGATAATAGTATCTTCAAAGGTCCTATTCACAAATGGGTTCACACCCATAAGACCAGGGGTTAGGATTTGAACATGTCTTTTGTGGGGGCCATAATTCAATCCCCAATACCAGTCAATAGAATTGAACTGCTCTGGAGACCTGCCTCTACCTTTTCAGGTGACTGCAGAAGCCCAGTGTTGAGGGACCCTTCTTTGCTCCACGGGACAAACACATGTCTGAGAATAAAGATAATGTAAAAAGAAAAAGAACCAAAGAAGAACTGAAAAGTCCAAGATGGAGTCCTGGAAATGTTCTCTTGAATCAAAATATAAAAGATTTTTGAAAAGGCAAGTGCTCTTTGGGCTAATTTGAAAATGCAATTAAAATTTAGGGAATTGGAATAAGTAAAATTACAAAGAAAAAATTAAATTGCAGAATAAGATTTAAATTAGAAGCAACAAACAAAGAGTCAATGTGAGATAAAATCAAATCAGAAATATATAGGCCAATGTTTGAAAAATGAAAGATATTAAAGACTCCATTACTAATAATTTTTGAATGAATTTTTATAATTTCTAAAATACTTTAATGAACATAATTATATTTTAACTTTTCTGTATTTCCATGAAATAGGAAAAACTGGTGCTATTTTCCCATTTTACAGATATTAAAACCTGTGTTAAAAGAGGTCTAGTGATTTGCCCCACTTAGTAGATGAGGTTAGTATTGATATTTTCATGGGAAGTTTTCTTTCCTCTACATCTGGACCTTTGTCTATACTATTATTAAATTTGCTTCATCTTTCCAAGTATTTAGCCTCTGTTAGAAATTCAGTAGACATTCTCATTTCAATGATTTTCTTACTGAAAATATGACTTTTGGATTCCATTTGAATTTAATGCTTCCCTTGTTTCACCATGTAGAACCTTTGCAAAGTGGCTTTTTGTTTATATGTGTTCATATAAAAAGACTTATCCAGGCCAAATGTTTGCTAATAGAGTAGGCTGGTATTTTTTTCCTGGTTCTCCTTTCAGAGAAAGATGCTGCTTTATTGTTTACATAGAACCTTCTTTGCCAATTGAATTGGAAATCCAACTTCTAGAGTTCACTGCCTTTCTTTCACAATCTCTTCCTCTTATCAACTTTATATCCCAGGATGCAGCGCATCACTGCTTAACCATTTAAACCTCAGATGTGATTAATGAAATTAATATTTATGAGTGGATAAACAAAGAGAAGTACTTCTAGTGAAATTAATTAGGGAATGAAATAGCACTGAGAGCTCCAGAAGTGAGTCCTTGAGCAGAATGGAGAGATTGCTGGCATTCTGGTCGCAAAAGGCCCTATGTCTCTGAGTTAGACATGCAATGAGTATAGATAGCAATTTCCTGATTTTTATCAGCTCTACTTTCTTTATTTGTTTGGAAAATTCCACGTAGTGTCTGACTGATCTTTGCAGTTATCTTAGTTTTTATGTAGGATAGTGCATACAGAGAGATGTGAATTAGGCACAGTAGCTGGCCACCATCCTAACTTGCAAATTCCACAATGGGATCTTTAAAATTTCTTCTTAGACACTGTATTAGTCAGCCAAAAGGGGTGCTGATGCAAAGTACCAGAAATCTGTTGGCTTTTATAAAGGGTATCTATTTGGAGTAGAAGCTTACAGTTACATGGCCCTAAAGAGCCAACTCAAAGTTAATTTCCTCACCAAACTCTGTTGCCATGTGTTGAGGCAAGATGGCGGGCAATGTCTGTGAGGGTTCAGACTTCCTCTCTCTCTCTCAAGGCTTCGTGGGCCCAGCTTATTCCGATCTCAGTTGTAGGCTGGAGGGCTGGTTTCTTTCCAGGCCCAGCTGCCCTGTTCTCTTCACAATGTCAGCTGTAAACTATCAGGTGAATGGCTAATCTCTCTTCCCGGGGCCTCTGCCGTGTCTATGGAACTGTCTCTCTTCCTCTGTGTTCTTCTGTGTATCTACTTCTGTGTTCTCCTTAAGTGAGTGTCCATTTATATAGCCCACCAAGGGGTGGGGGGGGGGGGACTCAACTCCAAGTCGCCCTAATGACGTGGTCAAATGAGAGCACTACTATTAACATAATTTAATCAAAGACATCTCAGCTGAATTTAATACAATCAAAGGGTATCACACATAGAGGAAATTATTAGTTTACAAATATAACTCTTTTTGGGGTTCATAAATAGTCTCAAATTGCCAGAGACACCAAACTAAATGTTCAGACTTCAAGGGTCTTGTAACTAATAGTTTTCAATTTCAATAAATATCTTTTTATATTCCCTTAACAGAGTGGAAAGCAGTTCTACATTGTAGAATAACATTCATTGATCTTAAATTTTCTATCATCTTGTTATGTGAAAGAGGAATAAATCAGAAAGCTCATCACTTGTAACTTTACACATGGTTCCACATAGATCTACTATAGTGTCTTATGTGAGGCTAAGAGATGCAGGGAATTATGTTCACACATCAGAGGACTTAAAAGTACCATCAGGGTTTCAGAAGAAATGCTTTTTAGCCAAGTAGGCCATGTTGTGACCTCTATTAAATTTATGGGAATTGGAGAAATGAGGTTACTCCCTGGGTGGCAAGCTGTTGAATGACAGTAACAAGTAATTAATAACTCCTATTCATATTTGTTAAAATAGCTGTGCTTCAGTCATTTCTTTATTCTGGATAACTTTAAAGTAGAGGTGTGGCCACAGTGGGTTCATTCCACTGAGTTTCACCTTGATCTGACCAATCTGTAATTTGCTTATGCTCTGAAGCATGTAGATGATACACATTAACCTTCAGTGTTTTTCAGGGATACTCCTGAAATCCAGGTATCTGATGTGTAAAGCAGATTAGGCACAGGGCAGGAGTGAGATAAATTAATACAATAAATCTTTCTTCCTTCTTGCTCCTGTATCAACTCATAAAGATAGTGATTTTAAAATGAAGAAAATGTTAAAAGTTGTTTATTTTATGGTAGTTTATTATATTATAAAGTAAATATTTTATAACATACAAACTCAAATTTTGTACAATAATAACAGTAGCAATGTGAATATTCTCGCTGACCTGATTTTGTGATAATCAGGGTAGGCTAAACATTCGCTATATTAGAAACCATGCATGTGTCCCCAGACCTAGTTTTTTTCCCTAGGTCTGGTTTTTAGAATACTGGTGATAAACTAAGCCTGATTTATTATATGACCATCCTGTATGGGAAAAGACTGTTACTTTGGGTATCTTTGGTCAACCTTAAGAGATATAGCGGGGGGACAGATGTGGCTTGGGTGGTTGGGCATCTGTCTCCCATATGGAGGGACCTGGGTTTGATCCCCAGGACCTCTGGGTAAAAATAAAGAAAAGAAAAATATAGAAGGTCCATGGGCCACTAGGCCCCATGCATAGGTGTGCCGCCAGGCTCCGCGAGCGGGTGAGCCGCCAGGTCCTGTGCACGGGTGCATCTTCAGGCTTGGGAGCCACGCAGCAAAATGATGACGTAACAGGAGAGTGACATAAGGGAGAGCCAAGACAAGACGCACTGGAAAACCAGGAACTAAGGTGGCACAGGCAGTAGGATGCCTCTTTCCCACATCGGAGATTCGGAGCATCGAATCCCAGGGAAGACAGGAGGAAAAGGATGAGAAGAGAGGGCAGGAAAAAGACACAGAGAGTTGCCTAGTGAATGGACACAGAAAGAGCAAAAATAGGGGTTGGGGGGTGGGAGGTAAAAATGGATAAAAGTAAATAAATCGATAAATCCTTAAAAAATGTATGGGAGAGGAAGATATGGACTATAGTTAGTGGTAATACTTTGACGATGCTCTTTCATGATTTGCTAACAGATATTTCACAACAATGCAGGGTGTTTGGGAGGGGTGATGTGTGGGAGCCCTGTATGATGTTATGCATGTTTGTTTTGTAGGTTCATGATGTTTACTGAACACTTACAGTTTATGTATGTTGATGTATGTTCATGTATGAATGATATACTTCAATAAATTGTTAAAAAAATAAAAAAGAGCAGCTACAAATACAAGTGTAGCCCTGAGTGCTGACTATGTGTTGGACACTGTGATAAGCCATTTGTATATAGTATCCCATTAAATATTACACTTTATAGATGATGTCTCATGAAATATTACTACTCTGAATTTTCATGTGATGAAATTTGGTTTAAGAAAGGGCACTAACAGATGAGACAGTCAATGCTAGAGCTATGATCCAAATCCAAGTCTGCTGTCTCACCTAGATGCTATGTTCTTTAGACAGTGTACTAATTCAGCATTATCCAGAGAAACAGAACTGACAGGATATGTAATATATAAATATTATGATATTTATTTTAGGAATTGGCTCACATGACTGTTGGGATTGGCAAGTCCAAATTCCACAGGGCAGGATGCAGGTTGGGTATGCTGAAGAGGGATTCAATGAACTCCCTAGGAGAAGCTGCTTAGCTGAGGAGAAATATTCTTCTTTCAGACTGCTGAAATCATCAGTTCTCCATTTAAGGCCTTAACTGATTAGATGAAACTTCTTTCATTGACAAAAGCAATCTCCTTTATTGATTGTAGATGTAATCAGTCATAGATGCAATCAAGTGACTAACGATTTAAATCCATGAAATACACACACAGTAGCAATCAGGCCTATGCTTGAAACAACTGAACACCATAACCTAGCCAAGTTGACACATGAACCTAACCATCTCAGATAGTATGTGATACTGCCCTCAACTGGCCATTAATGATGGTCACAGTCAAATCCTAGAAAGACCAGTGTGAATCCCAACAGCTATCATTAACTATGGTTCCTTATTTACAATCACTTCCTGTGTGTGTGTGTTACCATTGGACTACCATTAAGGAAATAGTAGGATACACAGAAAAGAGAAGAGAGAGGCATTTATTGAGCAACCAGGAACTTTTACATACATTAATCACTTAATCCCTATAATGTCCATGATAACTGAAAGAGAATATAGGAGTGAAATCAAGTATTCAGTATTGGGCAATGAATTTGTGGACTATTAGTTTTTCAATTTCCTTAATTCTTAAGTACTTTTCTATAAACTATGCCTTGTAAAGAGTATATAATTTTTTATATATCACTCAGTATAATTTTATCCCAACAATTCTAAGGAAAATATACCCTCCCAGACAGTCCAATTTTCCCCACTTACACTTAAACAAAATGAGGTATTTTTGGAGCCAACTGTCTATACCTACACAGCAATGAATCAGTTGGCAATCACCACTACAAGACTGTAAAACAAACTACCTCAAAACTCAATGGCATACAACAATATATATTTATTTTTGTGCACACTTCTGTAGGCTAAGTTTGGCTGATCTCGGCTATGTTCAGCTAGGTGTATCTCTAAGTATATAGTTAAGTCTAGGTCTGTTGAACATGTTCTTCTCACAGAAAAGTCAGGAGTAAAAAATTGCAAGCCAACCGTGCAAGCACATTCAAGTCTCGCTCATTTCAGAACCACTGATATCCCGTTGACCAAAGCAAATCACATAGCAAAGTCAAGAGGTGAGCCAAGGGCCAGGTTATGGGTGTATAATACTGTGACTGGAGGGTAAAGAATTAAGACCAAACACCAAGTTCAACCAAGATGGCAGTGTACAATGCTCTAAGCTTCCATGCTTCCACAGAATCTTTGAAATTTGCAGAGCAATCTTCCTCAAAACTCAGGAAAACAGTCAAAGGGTTGTAGTAACTGGGGGAGAGCCAAATCAAGAAAACAAAGCTTTAAAAATGGTAGAAGAAGTTCAAGGTACCCTTGATGACTTCTTCCCTACCTCTCCTCTGCTTGGAGTGGAGCCAGCCTATGTTCTCATCATGAGCCCTTGGCCCTGACCCAGAAGGAGAAGAGTTAGTCCTACACTCATGACTTTGTACTTCTTACAGGTTTTAAAATGCAAATGCATAAAAAGTAATGATAATAAATGGTTTTGATATACAATATGTGAAGATATAATGTGTGAAATTATAATAAAAACATGGGGGAGGAGATGGTAGGGTATGTCATAGTGGTTAAGTTTGTCTCTAATCAAACATATATTTGTTAGAGATTTAGAATATTAAATTTAAGCCCCAGGGTAATAACCACAAATAAAATATATATAAAAAACATATACAGAAGGAAATAAGAAAAGACTCAAATTGGTACACTACAAAAAATCAGAAAAAATGAAAGTAGTCATTAATGGAATAATTGAGGGACAAAAAAGGTCTAAGATTTACAAAGACCCAATAACAAAATGGATGAAAAATTGCTGCATTATCAGTAGTTACATATATATATGGCTTAAACTTTCCAGTCAAAAGGCAGAGATTGGCAGACTGGATAAAAAAGCATGACCCCATTATATGCTGTTTTTAAAAGACTCACCTTAAATTTCAAGTCAAGTAGGTTGAAAGTGAAAAGATGGAAAAAATATAGGATTCAAGTAGTAACTAAAAGAGAACTGGGGTAGCCATAATAATCTTAGATAAAAAAGACTTTAAGTAAAAAATGATTATGAGGGGTGTTTTAATTTCCTGCCTGTCAAAGCAAATACCATACAATGAGTTGGCATAAACAATGTGAATTTGTTGGCTTATGGTTTTGAGGCTAGGAAAAGTCCAAAATTCAAAGCATCATCAAAGTGATGCTTTCTCCCAGAAGACTGTGGCATTCTAGGCTGGCTGCTGGCAATCCTCGGTCTTTGGCTTTTCTGTCACATGGCAAGAAGGGTGGCGTCTCAATTCTTTTGACTTCCAGCTTTTGGCTGCTCCTTATGTCTTTCTCTATAAGGCCTTCAGTAATAGGATTAAGACCCTTCTGAGTTAGTTGGACCACACCCTTACTGAAGTAACCTCATCAAACGATCCTATTTACAATGAGTTCACACCCACAAGAACGAATTTTGTTTAAGAACATGTTTTTCTGTGGTACACGGCTCCAAGCTACTATAAGGGACAATGACCATTATATATTGATAAAAGGGTAAATTCAACAAGAAGACAAAACAATTTTAAACATATATGCTATGGGTATAATTGACATCTTAACAAAATTTTTAGTCTTCCAGTCCATGAATATGGACTAATGTAATTGAATCAAGAGTTCAGAAAGAAACCCTTTCAGCTATGGTCAATTGATTTTTTGACAAGGGTTCCAAGTCCCCTCAATGGGTGAAGAATAGTCTCTTCAAGAAATGGTGCTGGGAAAACTGGATATCCATAAACAAAAGAATGAAAATATACCCCTACCTTATACCATATACAAAGATGAACTCCAAATGGTTCAAAGACCTAAATATACCAACCAAAACTATAAAACTCCTGGAATAAAACAAAGCAAAGCATCTTCATGACCTTGTGTTAGGCAATAGTTCCTTAGACTTTCCACTATAAATATGAGGAATGAAAGGAGAAAAATAGATGAATCTTCATCAAAATTAAAAACTTTCGAGCACCAATGTACTTCATCATGAAAGTAAACAGACAATCTCCCAAAGGGAACAAAATTTGAAAATCATATTTCCAGTAAATGTTTAGAATATAAAAAAGAAATCCTACAACTCAACAACAAAAAGACAAACAACCCAATTTTAAAAATGAACAAAAGACTTGAATAGACGATTCTCCAAAGAAGATATCCAATGACCAATAAGCACATGAAAAGGTGCTCAATATCATTATTCATTAGGGAAAAGCAAATCAAAACTACAATGAGATACCATTTCACACTCATTAGAATAGTTACTATTTTAAGAAAAGAAAAATAACAAGTCCTGGAGAAGATGTGGAGAAATAAGATCACACGTTCATTGCTGGTAGGAATTTAATATGGTTTAGTCACTATGGAAAATAGTTTGGTGGTTTCTCAGAAAGTTAAATATAGAATTACCATATGACCTGGCACTCCACTTCTAGTTATATACCCAAAAGAATTGAAAGCAGGGACTCAAACATATTTGCACACCAATGTTCATTGTGGCATTATTCACAATTTCCAAAAGAAGAAAATGACCCAAGTACCCATCAACAGATGAATGGATAAACAAAATGTGGTATATACATTCAATGGAATATTATTCAGCCATAAAAAGGAAAGAGGTTCTGATGTATGAAATAACATGGATGAACTTTGAAGACATCATGTTGAGTGAAATAAGCCAGTTACAAAAGGACAAATATTCTATGATCTTAATGATGTGAACTAACTAGAATAAGCAAATTTATAGAGGCTGAAAGTAGAATATAGGTTATCAGAGGTCAGGGTAGGATTAAGGAATGGGAAATTAATGCTTAATTAGTATAGTATATGATGGAAAATTCTTGGTAATGGGTGGTGGTGATGGTAGTACACCACCACAAATATAATTAACACCACTGAATTATATATTTGAATGTGCTTAAAAGGGGAATTTTTAGGTTATGCATGTTGCTAAAATAAAAAAAAAACAAAACCCCATAGGACTATACAACACTAAGACTGAACCCTAAGGTAAACTATAAACTACAGTTAGCAGTACAATTATAATAATATTGTAACAAAAGTGCCACAATAATGCAAATTGTTAATAATAGGGAAAGCTGTGCATGTAAGGAGGGTTTATGGGAAGGAACTCATTATTTTCTTCATGATGTTTCTTTAAACTTACTATTTCTCTAATAAAAATTAAATTAATTTAAAAAAGATAAAGACCTATAATTCAATCTACTACAAGAGAAGAAGTATTATATCTATTTCTCTAAGAATTCCTTTCCCAAATTCCTTATCCATGTACCTTCCTACGACAGTGTGGGGTGTGGGTCATGAGGCAAGATAAATGTCTAGGTTTCAACTACCCCTGTTTGTCCCTTTTTAAAAAAAAATTATTTTTAAGTATGCCATGTTTTTTTCTGGACAGAAACATTTCTGAAACTGTATGTTCTGCAGGATGTTAAGGAATTATTGCACCATAAATCTCTTCTCTGAGCAAATAAGCTTGTGATATGCATGACTGTAGGTTTTCTAAAAGTACTTAACATGTAAATGTATATTGCAAATATATAAGGGAAGACATGGTATTTCCACACTCATTTGATTATAAATAGATGTATATATTTCTATATATATTTTAAAGTCAGCTTGAGGGCAGAGAGTTTTATGGAATTCTCTTTGGAAGATGCTGTCCTTAGGCAACTTCTGTTTCTATTGCTTCTTAGTTCACATGGGGCTGGCATCTGGTTAATACCCCAGTTTTGAGATAAATGTTTCTAAAAAGAATTTGAGGAGAGGAAGAAAAAGGTTTAGCACGTCTTATCACAAGGCAATTGAATCATATTATTGATAAAAGCTAGTATACGCTTTCTATTTATATGTAACCCATGTTACTTTCAAGTTAGTCAAATCCAGGAATGTCTCACTGTCTTTTAAAATTCCTCTTTTAAACATCTTAGAGATGTTTATGTGTATATGTAAACTCATGTAGTTAATAATTAGAATATAGGTTACCAGAAAATAGAAGGAGAGTAGAGAATGGAAGGCTGAGGGTAATCTGTGCAGAACTGGTTAAAAGGCTGTTTGTAAATCTTTGGAAATGAATAGAAATGGTGAAAGCATATCATGATGTTTGTAACTAGCAGAGCTATCATCTGGGTATAACAATGGTTGAAAGGGAAAGTCTAAGGTCATGTATATTACTGGAAGGAAAGCTAAAAACTGTAACATGGGACTGTATAAGATAGCAAAACACAAATATGGGTGATATTGCATATATAAGATTGTTTTTACAAAATATAAATACAAATATACTAGAGAGAAGGAAACAGAATGGCAGGTATGTATGTCAGGGGAAGCAGAGAGAGATTGAGAGGTGATGAGTTTTGTTTGTTTTCGTTTATTATTACTATTATTGGAATAATGAAAGTGCTCTGGGAATGACTGAAGTGATGAATGCACAAATATGTGATTATGCCAAATACCATTGATTGTATACTATGGGTGGATTTATGCTTTATAAATATGTATCAATAAATTGAGTTGTTTAAAAAAGTATACTAGAAATTAGTATTTGCACATGCCAAGTGATTTCTATTTCTACTCCCAAGAAGAATGGAGTTCTGGAGTCATTTAATCTACCCCGCTACATTAGGTGTGAAATCCTGGTTAGTATAACATTTAAAAAAAATCAGAACTACCAATGGATAGTTTCCCTCTCAGAATGCATGTTTAAATTAACACCTTGATGCTATGCTATGGAGAATAATATTTTTGTTTTCCAGCTTCTACAAGACTGGAAAAGTCTTAGCTCAGTAGAAAATATTTTTACACTTAAAATTTTTATGCAATGCTATAAATCTGAAAAAATCATTTTAAACAGCTGAGATGTTATAGCCACTCAGGGATAATAAGAAGTTTGAGGAATATAGCCCATTATGCAGATGAGGGGAATATATTAGTCAATATTTTAAGAGTTTGTGCTTAAAAATAGTATTAAAAAATTACTCACTAATCTTTCAGGTATGTTTTTGCATAATCCCTCCCATATCAATATGTACTAATGTTAAAAGAAAGATTATGTGGTGTATGGTATTCCATCAGCAGTGAAACTGATCCCTTAAACACAGCAGGGCACTGCATGGTCCCTGACTACAAAAATCAGCCAAGTCTGCAGAGCCTCTGAAGAGAGCTTCTGAAGAGCAGCTAAAGAGCTGTGAACAATTAATCCTGTACTACTGAGATCATTTGGATGGGGCTTTGGAATTTATACAACACTTTCTATATACATTATCTTATTTTCCCTTCACGGCAGCTCACGGAAGCAGGAAGGGCGGGCACTATGACTCCCATTTTATGGATAATAAAACTGAGATTCAGAAAGGTCTAGTGACCTGTCCAAGGTCACACAGTTCATAAATACCAAGGACAAAATTGAAACTAATTCTTCTGATTTCAGTGCTTCCCCACATCTTTGTACATTTCTTTCTGAAATGTTTTGTTCACAAGGTTTATTTTCTGATTCCAAGTATATATGGTTCAAATTGTAAGTTAATTGTTCTACTTCATCCCTCTTTCGTGACTTTAGTTAAACAATGATAGGAGGTATGGGAGTTTAGGAAAAAAGGTATTGTTTTCAAATTTAAATACTTTAGGTGAAAAGAAGCATAAAAGCAATGATCAGAGAAAGAGGATCTCAACTCCTGAAAGGGATTTCAAAGCATTATTTATGGGTCTATGCCAAGAAAACTAAGTTTGTGTAGTACAAGCGAGTCATTCCTCCATATGAGGATACAATTTTATTTAAAGTACAACATTCACAGTTTCAAGTAAAGGCAGGCATGCTGTTTGCCAGAGCAGGCGGTGAGACATAGCAGAGAGGAGTATTTTTGCTAGAGGACTATCAGGATTTCAAGGGAAGTGAGAACAGGTGATAACTTACTTTGATGGCTCTCGTCCAAGTGCACAAGAAAGGAACAATTACTTTCTTTCTCACCAACTAATACCCTCACATCACAGTCTCCTAAAGGCTCTTTGAAAATGTTTTCCATTTCCAGAAAAAAGGGAAAGATTCACCCAGACATATAAGAAGAGCATTTCTGTGCTGACCTTGTTTAGAAAAACAGGTTAACATGGAACACCAGTTTCTATCTCCTGTTTCCCTATTTGCTACCGACAGCAGCAGCCCCTGAGAGAAAATGTACAAAGGAAAAAAAGTATTTCTACCTCAGTACTCTTGTTAGTCATATGTGAGTGAAGAAAACATATGAGGACACATGATAATTATAACGCTTCTATTGTGAATTATACTGTAATGTAAACTTAAATTCGTTAATATTTCTTAATGTAATGATAATAGCAACTATTTATTGAGTGGTTACATATGCCGTTCGTTGTGCTAAGCCCTATACATGAATCACCAGATGAGATAGGTACTAATATTCATTGTATAGATGATAGAATTTAGGCTTAGCCAGTTTAAATAACTTCAAGTTCACAAAGCTATAGTATGTCACTGAGCTTAGATTCAAACCCACATAGCTTAGAGCCCAGAGAATGTGCTCTTAACCACTGCATTCTTAAATACTATGTATTTACGTACCAGCTATGACAGTACTGATACTACAGTACTGGTTACCAGACAGGAAATGTATAGATTCAAGAATCTGCTGCTTAGCAGTCATGGCAAAGTTAAAAGTCCAAGTATATTGAGAAAAAGAGATAAAAGCATCATATTGTTAGGATGGGGAAACTCCTTGGATAAAAACTTAATAATTGATTAAATATAATTGAAGACTGAACCAATCAGAAACATGCATTGATTCTGATTTTAATTGCTGCCACATCCTATTTACCGTGGGTCATACCTGAGTGTTTCTGATCAGTCAAATCCATTTTCAACACTGAAAATAATATTTAAAACAGCACAGATACATGGTGACCAGAAAGGATAGAGGAGAGTAAATATCCACTTTTACTGATTGTAGCAGTTTGCTATTGTTTATGAATTCCAAAAATAGATATTGGATTATGTTTGTAAACTGGTTTGCTCCTATAGGCATATTAGATATATTGGATTCAGAGGTTTCACTTTTACTTGATTAAACAATGATTAAGGCTTTGATCGGGCCACATCAGTAGGACATTGAGCGGGAGGGAAAACCGCAACACAGAAGAGGGAGGTTGGAGTTTTGAGCTGGAGTCTGGGAAGTAAACACACGGGAAAGAGCAGAACAGCTGAGCCTGGAGAGAATCGAGCCTCGGGAGAGAGAGGAGACTTATCCCAGCCTACAGCTGATATTGGAAGAAGCTGGGACCAGGGGGGCCTTATGAAGAAGAGGAAGGCTGAGTGTTGGCAGCCATCCTGCTCCAACACGTGGCAACAGACTTTGCTGAGGGAAATAACTTACGCTTTATGGCCTGCTAACTGTAAGCTTCTACCCCAAATAAACACCCTTTATAAAAGCCAACAGATTTCTGGTATTTTGCATCAGCACCCCTTTGCTGACTAATACACTCATCAACTACCCAGTTGTAATATTTGCTTATTGTCTTGGTCTCTTTTTTATTTTTTAAAGATTTATTTATTTATTTATTTATCCCCCCCTTGCTGCTTGCGCCTGCTGCGTCCATCCGCTGTGTGTTTTCTCCGTGTCTGCTTATCTCCCCCTTGCTGTGAGATCCCGCTGCATCAGCCCACAGCGCTGCGCGGGCTGGCCTGCCCTCACAAGGAGGCCCCTGGAAGTGAACCCGGGGCCTCACACATGGTAAACGGGAGTTCTATCGATTGAGCCACACCCGCCTCCCTTTGGTTTCTTTTTATTGCCAAGAAGTGATATCAGAACAAGCTAGATGAATGAGAACACCTAATGATTAGCTGCAGACTCTTTCCCATTATCCAATCTTCATGACAATTTTCCACACCAATCCTTGGTGATGACAAGCAGAAGGAAACAAGTTTGCAGATGAGTAGAAGGAAATCTTCACACTATTATTTTCCTTCCATTATTGTTACATTAATTACAAGAGCATGGAAAAGTTTGCAATATACTTTTTGCAACCTTGCCTGCATGTGATACCTAAAAATGTCTTCACTGCTAATGCTACCAGTCAAGTCACACTAAAAATGTTTTAGTTTGTTAAGGAATTTCTCTAGATGCCCACATTTATAAAGTTACTGTCTGAAATATGATGCTGTCAAAAGATTGACAGTAAATTGATATAGATAGGGCAGAAGTTCAGGTGCAATTCTCTGTATTTCTTGTGAACTTGACAAGTCACAAATATCTTATATGCAGTTCTCATTATGACTTGAAATCATTTCTAGGTTCAAGGAATGCATTGTTAACAATGTTATGGTGAACATACATAAGAAAAAACATATCCAAGATGAGCTTTTCAGTTAAAATCAGCAAAAAAGTTAAAAATTAATAAAATTAATACTCTCCAATCCCCTTTCAAAAAAATAAAACACAAAACCCTATGATCATTGCTAAAATAACATGTTTTTCTTTTGTAGACAGTTATAGAAATTGCACTTCTCACATTTTTGTTATATGCAGTAGGGAAGTAGAAGCAATGATGTTATTCTTATATCTTTTTTTTTTTTTTTTTAATGTGAATTTACACCATACCCTCTTTGCAAGATTGTAGAGACTGGTGACTTTATCTTTTATTTACTTTTAAATAAAAATCTTCTTTCATCACTTAGTACCCAGAGTGAACAGAAGTAATTGGTATACACTAATTAACCAATTAGTGCATATCAAAACTATAATTCTCAATCAACAACACCAAAATGTAAACTAAAATCATTCTCATTTTCTTCATTAACAAACTACTAATCAATAAAGGAAAGAGGCAAAATTTTTCCACCCAATGCATAAGTGGAAAAATGTTATTAATTTCCTGAGTAAAATGAAAAGATACTAAATGCTATTTTACTGGTTCATTATTTTTTAAAAACATGGGATTATTAGTGAGTATATATGTAAAGGAAAACAAAGCTGTTGGGATCAGAGTTCTAAACAGGGTTGCCAAATTTAGCAAATAAAAATATAGGACACCCAGTTAAATTTGAATTTTAGATAAACAATGAATAATTTTTTAGAATAAATGTGTTCCATGTATTACTTATACTATACTATACTATACTAAATACTATATTAAATACAATACTATATGTCTTAATTTTACAGGACTGTGGTAACAAAGTACCACAGATTAGTTGGCTTAAACCACAGGAATTTATTATCTCATAGTTTTAGAAGCTGCAAGTCCAAAATCAAGATGGCAGGATCATGCTTTCTTAGGAGTCTGTAACATTCTGGTGGTGGCTTGCCCGCAAAACATAACTTAATATCTGCCTCCCCATCTGTCTCTTACTACTGTTTCCAAATTGCCTCTGCTTATAAGAACTCCAGTCATACTAGATTAAGGCCCACCCTGATTCAGTTTGGCCTCACCTTAACTAGTAATATCTTTTAAGATCCTATTTAGAAATAGATTCACAGTCACAGGCCTGGGGGTTAGGACTTGAGCATGTCTTTGTGGGGGACAAGATGCAGTACATAATAGTCCACCCTTTGGAACCCCAAAAAACATGTTCTTCCCACATGTGAAATATATTCACCCCATATCAACATCTCAAAAGCCTAAGCCATTTCAGTATAATCTCTAAATCCAAAATATCATCTAAATCTGTCATGGGTGTGGTCCACCCTGGGACAAAATTCCTCTCTATCTCTGGACCTGAGAAACCTAGAAAAGAAGTTATCTGCTTCCAAAATATAATGGTGGGACAGTCATAGGATAGAAATTCCTATTCCAGAAGGGAGGAGTTGGAAGGAGTAAAGGGTTCCTGGGTCCCACACAAGTCCAACACTCGGCAGGGAAAATTCCATTAGGTTTCACAGTCTGAGGGTCATCTGTGGCTTGATGCTTTGTCCTCTGGGCCTGCTGGAGTGGCAGCCCCACCCTTTCCAAGTGCTGGCTCAGCAGCTCCACAATCTCTGAACCCTCCAGGTGGTGGCCCGTCCCACTTGGCCCAAGGGGTTCCTTTCAGCACAGATCTTGGCATCCATGGTTTTCACCCTTGTGCTCATTTTTCCTTCATTTCATCCCATCTCTGTCCTGTCCTGTTCAGGCTGGTAGTATTTCTGCTGATAAACAGTTCTCAAAAGCCTTGTCAATCTTCCGTGCAAACCAAGGGTTTCCAAGTCATCAGATAAAAGTATCTTCCACAGATCTTTTCTGTATAATTGCATTTCCATTCCTGACTGACACCAAGATGGGTGATTGGATCCGTAAATCACATGTCTGATCTCTTTAGCAAATGGTTGTTCAGTAATACCCTTGCAGGGGGCCTGATTCTCTGGGAACTCACCTCCTGGGAACTCAGGGAAGGCTTTGTTAGAGCTGTCTGTGGCCTTAGTCTGAGAGAATACTACCTGGATAGGCTGGAAATTTTCTAAATTATCAAGTGCTCATTCCTTTTTGCTTAACCATTTAGTCCTCAATTCATCTCTTACCTCTCACGTCTTACTATAAGCAATAAGAAGAAACTGGGCCGCACACTTTGCTTGGAAATCTCCTCAACTAAATATTCAAGTTAATGGCTTACAAGTTCTGCCTTCCATCCAACATTATTACACAACTCTGGTAAATTCTCTGCCATTTCATAGCAAGGATTGCCTTTCTTCCAGTTTCCAATAACACATTCATAATTTCCTTCTTAATCCTCACCAGAATTGCCTTTAATGTCCATATTTATATCAGCAATTCTTTCAAGGCAATATAGGCTTTTACTACCAAACACCTCAAAATTCTTCCAGCCTCTACTAATTACCAGTTCCAAAGCCTCTTCCACGTTTTAATGTATTTTTCACAGTAACACCCCACTTCTGAGTACCAAAAACTCTTAGTTAGCCAGAGCTGCTACAACACAGTACAACAGACTAATTGGCTTAAACAACAGGAATTTATTATCCTACAACTTTGGAGATTAGAAGTTCAAACTCAAGGTGATGGCAGGATCATGCTTTCTCCGAAGCCTGTAGCATTTTGGTGGTGGCCTGCTGGCAATCCATAACTCAGTCTCTTCCTCTGTCACATGACCATCTCTCTCCCCATCTGTCTCTTACTACTGCTTCCAAATTTCCTCATCTTAACCAAGGAACATCTTCAAGGATCCTGTTTACAAATGGCTTCACAGCAACAGGACCATGGTTTAGGATTTGAACATGTCTTTGGAAGGACATGATTCAATCCATAATATTATACTATACTACACTATGCTATGCTATGCTATGCTATGCTATGCTATGCTATACTATACTATACTATATTATATTATGTTATATTATACTATGCTATACACCAAACTTCAGCAATGTTTATATCTGGGTCATAAAATTATTTGTGATTTTACTTATCTTCTTCTTGATTATCCACTCATTGTGTGGGGTTGTATGAGACTTGATATTCTAGAACAGAAGTCTGGAGGGGGCAGAACACAAGCCTTGCATTTTGGAACTGCCCTCAAGTGAGATCCTAGGCCTGGCCCATGACTCCTTTTACCAGAAACCGCTGATGTACCCTTCAAAAGTGAGGAGTCAAAAAGAGTGGAGACATTCCTCAGAGAATCAAGTAGGTAGGGTCTAGGCATAGAAAACTAGAGATAGTCAGAATGCAGGTGAGCAAATTGAAAAGTTGATTGGAGGACTCTATTTAAATGAGAAAACAAGAATGGGATTTTCAAGTTTAAACTCCAGAATCCTGGAGAAGCCATTTCAGCTCTGTCATTATCTGCCATTCACTTGTTCTTTCTGAGCCTTAGAGTTGTGGGTACAATGGGGATGGGTAGGAAAGGAGGGCCAGGGTGAAGGGTATGCCCAGTGGAGATGTACAAGGAAGCCACTTGTGGAGAATTTTGTTATTTGATGGAAATAATATCTTAGAGATGACTTTTGTTGTCAAAATTATATTTGATGAATAATGGAGGAATCACTTTTCAGACAATTTTTGGTCTTGCCAAGGCTTTGAATTTAAGTGATAAGAGTACTGACTGGGTTCCCTGATTATAAATTTATAAAATGGTACTACAAAAAGGACCAAAAGCACCCATTTTGAAGTCCTGCCTTCTGTTGAATGTAGAAGAATTCTGCATAAATGTGTTTGATGTCCAAAAATTATCATGGGTCCTAAGTTCAAGGGGAGAAAAGAATTCTATCTTGTACAACCTTGGGATGAAATAGCTTCTCTGAAAACATTTTGTGAGAACAGGCAACATCCCAGTCCTCACGTGCTCTATTGTAAAATTCTAGAGGGAGCCAGAAAGCAGTTTAATACCCAAATGGCTGTTTCCTTAAGATGATTTCTCTTTACATTGTTTATAGTTTAATAGAAATCTTTTGAACACCAATAGCAAAATATCAAATTTTATCTGGGAATTTCTAGTTTAGTAATACTTAGAAAGAGAGATCAGCAAATACAGTAGCTAACAGATGCCTGGCCGTGACTAGGCAAACAACTTTAAAATAGACTTGTATTCTTACTCAAATTAAAAATGCCATGACTTGTTTGTATTGGATTAACTACTTGTACCTCATAACCAGCCAGCCCAGACTCCACTGTCCTCTCTTCCCAGGCCAAGTTTCTGATTATGTGTTAAGATGGGAGGGTGTGGGCAATACTATTTGCCACCAGCTGATTCCGGTTGATAATGAGACACAGGAACCATTTGGGAGAATAATGAGTTGCTTCCTGGTCTAAATACCCAGCTCCAGGCAATGGTTGTCCAAACAAATACCAAATCAAAAAGAGGAAAATGGAGCCTTCCAGTGACTCTTGAAAGAGGAAAACTTGGGAAGAAGGAAAGCGTATTTTGACAATTAGCTGGCAATTTTCTGGAACTCTTGCTTCCAAGGGGATGCATCCAGGAACAGCAATAACAAGAAGCCAGAACAAGGTTGAGGACTTTCAAAGGTGGTGGAATCAATGAAAACATGTTTTTTTTTTCACTTAAAAATGTTCATCAAACTATCAGAAAAGGAGAAAGAAATTAACACCTGTAAAATGAACTGACGAGAAATTTAAGACCCATGTTAAATATTTGTAATGATAGTTGCTTCCTTGTATTTGGTTAAATTTAAAGGGAACACTGATAGTATTTATCATTAAAGTATGATGTCGGTATTTAGTTTCAGATAGAAATTATATATTTTGCAAAGTATGTTGTTATTTTAGAATTTTAGGAGTTTATTTGAACACAGCTGTTTCTTGAGTTTCATCCAATGCATTTTTTTGGCATTTATTAAGATAAATATATGACTTTTCCACCTTTAGCCAATAAATGCGGTGGATTACATTAATAGAATATCCTTTGGCTGAACCTGCACTGCTAGAGCATAACTGCCACCGAGAGACCTTCTCTGCCTCCCTGATAAATGTTTAGGTCTCCCCGTTAGGTTTCCCGTAGTATCAAGTAGTAGGCCTGCTCTGGACATTTGCAGAGCCTGGGGCCAGAATACAAATTAATGCCCACATCCCATATTTTAAAAGTATACAAATCAAGCTAACAAACTATTAAAAAAAATATGTTCCATCCTCCTACCAAGACAAGTACATTCTTAAAATCACCTGGAAAACTTAGAATCCTCAGTGTTCTGTGCAGGAACACGAATGTGGGGAGAAGACACCCCCACTCATCCTCAGTCTATGGCTGATCCTCTTTCCCTTCCCATTCCTGTTTTTATCCCCTACTACCAGGAGGTTCTCCTGAATGTATGTGGACAACGCAGACCACCAATTCAAATCCTGTTCATAACCTCCCCTAAACACTCATTGTTGCATCCATAAGCAACAAGGTCCAGCTTCTAGACCCAGAGAAGTCTGCTCTGACCCTGGAAGTGGGTTTGAATTGTTTGAATGGGGAATTCTGGTATCCCTGGGACCGAAAGATCAGTCTAAAGGAAGATTGTGGGCCCATGTGTGCATGTCCAGGATGCCCCAAAGATGCCCCACAGCCTCTTTGCCTTGAGGGGAGGGGTGCAGCTGGGGAGGGCCAGAACAGGGTTCTCTGACCCTACAGCCAAGGGCAAGGTCCCTCTTGGCCTGTGCCTAGCAGTGGTACTGCCTTGGAGGGTCCTAGCATAATACTCATCATAATTAATTTTCATCTTTATTGTTTGCTAGTCTTTAAACCCCATAAAGGCAGAGATCTGCCTTGTTCACTCTTGTATCACCGTTTCCAAGCAGAGTGCCTGGCATCTAATAGGCATTTATAAATATTTATAGACTGAATGAAATGCCAGTCATTTTAAAATTGACTACATATTTTAGAGTATACACATAACATTTATAAAAAAATCATGATGTTTTAACAAATAATTTCAATTAAAAGCCAAAGTTTTATAGGCTTCAGCCTTTTACTATATGGGCATAAAACTGGAAATAAATAGCACACATATAAACAAAACTCATCCACATAGAAACTGAAAAATCCTTTTAAATGATAATAGAGAAAAGGAAAGAGTAAAAAATATAGCAAGATATTTAAGAAAAAAACCTACAAGTATGAAATATTCCTAACAACATTTTTTATAAGAGAGGAAAACTGGAAACATCTTTAAAACAATAATTGAAAAATTGTTACAGTGCATCAAATTAATATAGTACTATGAAGCCAATAAAATTATAATAAAGATTAATATTAACATGAAAATATGTATATATAATATTAAGTGAAAAAGGGTAATACAAAACATATAGTATATGCTTATGATAACTTAAGGTTATTTCTATATATTGATAGGATGAGGAAAACCAGAAAAATTGTAATAGCTGTGGTAGTATGGTAGAATTGTGACTGAACTTTTTCTTTTGAAAATAATTTAATGATATTACAACAAAGTCTATGCCTAAAAATTAAAAAAAAATAATTTAAAAATGCTAAATAAAGTCACCTGTGAGTATATTTAGAGAGTGCTAAAGGATATTTGCTATATAATTAATTAGACTGCTCTTAATCAGTTTTTGTTTACTCATGCTGTATACTTTGATACAGCTTTATTTATCTAGAAAAATAGATTAACTGAATTATATATATATAAGTATAAAAAATTATGTATGTAAAATAGGTATTTAATATTTTTTTGCGGTCTACCTTGAGGGATTTAAACATGGTGGAGGAAGAGCAGAGAAAGGGAACTGTGTAGGTATTGAACTTGAAACCTTTCCTTACGAGAAATGAGTAAAGGAACTATGAATTTCTAGCATGGAGAAGACACAGATTATTCTTCATAGGTGTCCTAGATACAAAGGGCTGTTCCGTAGAAGGGGAAATGAATGTAGCCTTAGCCTGTATTTATTCATGAATGCATGCAGTGATTCAACCAATGTTTCTTAAGTGCCTACCACATTTAGGTCCCTGTGCTTGGTGCGGGGGAAATAGTTACAAATGGTACTAGATAGGTGGAGTGTCTGAGAAGATGGAACATTCAGGAAGGCAGATTTCAGTGAATTCAGGTTAAACATTTCAAATGGTTAGAGCTGTTCAAGGATAAATGGACCAACTGGGAAGAAGTCAATTTCCTTTTAGGCTGCACGGCCTGCTAGTGGTGAAGGTATTTTAAAAAGCAGATGTGTAGTTGGACCAGATGACTTTTGAACTTTGAGATTCCTATTTCTCATGGCCCAAATAAGAGAGAAGCCCTCCAGAGAAGCTCAAAGAGGAAATGCAATTGGTGGAGAAATGGTTAGTGCATAAGGGAAGAACTTACTTTCAGAGTAATAGCTCACTCTTAGGTTGTGAATATAGAGTTAGAGAAAATGCTGAAAGAGGATGTGAAAACTTGTGTGGCGCTGTCTCTCCTCTTCCTGAGGCAGGAGGCCACATCAGATAGCCCCTGCAAATTTATCTCAGCTTCACTATTGACATGTTCTTGTCTATGGATGGCTGAGGAATTTAGTACCTAAAAACAAGCTTCAGGAAAGAACTGGGAGGCAGAGGAGACAGTAATGGACAGTGGAGTTAGCCGAGATGGAGAGCGTGACTGCATGAATCAATGATAACAGTCAGAGAAGACAGGGTGAAGTTTCCTTAGTTTCTGTGGGAAACAAGACAGTGAAGGCTCTGGAGGGTAGTCTCTGTGAGTTGAGAGAGCCTGACGAGATGGTGGTGGAAGTTTGCTTGGTGAACTTGAAAGGCAAGGATCAGGAGCTGCCCCAGTTAAGGGTATGCTGTGAGGCACCTCATTGAAATGGAGAACGAGAAAGACTCTAATGGAAAATGATGAGAAATCTGGAAGGGATTGGGACACCAGGCAGGAAGAAATGGAGAGGTGCTGATAAAGTGCAGAAGTGTGGGCTCCTGCAGGACCTCATGCTTGTAGCTTTTTGGAAAGGCAGGGCTAAATGCATGGCTGTGATTGTGAGACCGGCTCAGACATTCTGGTCTGAATTGTTATCACGGTCCTTGTTTTTAAACTGGATAATATCACCTAAAAATCCTACTGGGACTGGTGTTAATGGGTCCTGAGAGCTCCCTCAGAGAAAATCACAAACCTAAAATAAAAAGAATGAAATCCAGGAAAGAAAAATAGCCTTATGTTTATGAGCTAAGGTGCTTCCACAAATAGCACATCATGTGACCTTGAGATCAGAGATAGGGTAACACGTTATTCTTACTTTGTATCTTCGTTTGCCAGGACTGTTTAAACAACAGGAAAACCATCTCACAGTTTGGAGGCTAGAAGTCCAAAATCAAGGTACCGGTTGGCCATGGCTTCTCTGAAGTCTGTAGGGTTCTGCTGGTGGCTGGCAGTCGATCTTGATCTTGTTTCTGTCACATGGTGCTCCGCCTCCTTCAGTTTCCTCCTGAAGCTTCTACGTGCATATGCAAATTTTCTTTGCTTCTAAGAACTCCAGTCATACTGGATTAATGACTCAATTTGGCCTCGTTTTAATAGGATTTCTGAAGGTCCTATTTACAAATGAGTCCACTGCCGCAGGACTGGGGTTAGGACTTGAACATGTCTTGTGGGGGACTTGATTCAATCCCCAACACTTTGCAAATGAGGAAATTGAAGTTTAGTCCTCATACAGAGAGTATAGGGAGGAGCCACGTTTAAAATGTAGGTTTTCTGATTGCAATTCCTAAATGCCTTCCACTGAATTGCGGCAGCATTTTACTTGTCAAGGAAAGCTACTGTAGTTTGTCATACTCCTTGGCAACTCTTAAGCGCTCCTTTTATCAGTATATTCAAACTGTAAATTTAAAATAGGATCAATGATATATTACAGCACAGGATATGGTAAAAGTAGGCATGGTGCTTTACTGCAGTTTTTTAGAACCATTAATGGGACCAAAAATTACAAGTGGCAAGATTGTAATCGCTACATCTGTAGAGCACAAATACAATCAAGTTACCTTCTGAACAACTCTGTTTTATGATTGAAGATGACTACCTTTTCCTTAGTCTGACATTTTAATATTGGTCTCATGAATTATTAGGTGGGAGAATATTGACAACTCACCTTAAATATTACCATTTCTGGGGGAAAATGTCCAAAGAATATCTTATTGGTATGCATCTTTTACTATTATTTCTGTATATAGAGGATGGAACACATTTCCTTTTATTTCTTTTTTCTTCCCATATCATTAGACAGCTTAATATTTTCCTTGTAGCCTTCTTTGCCCTTAAAATCAGAAACATATGTCATCAGTAGTTCTAACTTAGGTGAATGTCAGTGATAAGAGGGAATAGACCCATTAGGAAATTCATAAATGTTGATACTTCTAATTTCAAATATAATCATTTGTTTATTTGACTGGGTCTCTTTAATTTGTTGCAGTCATTACTTTCTGTTGGAATGGATTTGGGCTTAATGTATAGAAATGAATTTGTTTGTCTTCACTTTTCCTTGTGAAGACCCTCTTTCAGTCACTATTTTCATAGAATGGCATTTTACATCTAAGTAATATTAGCACCTGGTTTTTCATCATAATTAGCTGTTTGTATCTGGGCCCTAATTAGTAATTTGCTAATGTTTGTCTTCTAATTATGAAATGAGGTCAGGCTGTCTTTTGCTTTAGTCATTTGTTTATTAAATTAGCCAGAAAAATCAACCTGTTTTCATATAGCATTATCTACTGGCAGGACAGTCACAAGGAACAGAGGAGGCACAAGGAATACCTTTAAATAAAATGCCTCCATAAGTGGAGGTTGAACTGAACAAGCTAAGAGGTTGAGAAAATGGTACTCAAAGAGGAAAAAAAAAACAAACAAATCTTTTAACTTGAAACTCCTTGGTTTTCAAATGCTGAAGAATGAATAACTAGCTCCTACATTTGAGAAACTGTAGATCAGTTTATTAAATGCAGATGCAGCATAATGATGTTGGAAGACAATTTTCCATGGGTCTCTAGCACTTTCGTACATCTTGCAAGCAAGGAACTAACCACCCATCTTTTGTGGATGACCTTTCAGGGATGTTTGGGTAGTGAGAAAAAGGCAGGCATACTTACTGCCCATTCTAAAAGCTTCAGGTTCCCCAAGCTTGGAGCTCATACCCTGTAACACAGCTCACTGTGTGTGCAGAAAGACATCTGGCCTCACATGCATCACTCTCATGGGACTGGAGACAGGAAGAACTGATAAAAATGTTCTGATGCTCATGCTGCTGGCCATGCTATGAATAATAAAGTCCTCTGCCTGGGACCGAGGTCTTTCACATCTTCTACCATTTTATGTCACCTCTGGCAGGTTAACTTGCTAACTTGCATAAAGTAAAAATCTCATGCAATTCATAGTTCTTGACAAACCAGTAGTTGAGAAGGAAGCAATTTAGTGTCCTCCATTAGTAAGAGGGGTTGATAGGCAGAATAATGGATGTCCACATCCCAATCCCCAGAACATGTGAATATATTATATGACACGGCAAGGGGCAATTAAGGTTGCAGGTGGAATTGGGGTTGCTAATCAGCTGTCCTTAGCATAAAGAGATTGTCCTGGATTATCCAAGTTGTCCCAGTGTAATTACCAGTGTCCTTTAAATGTGGAAGAGGGAAACAGAAGGAGCAGTTTCAAAATCAGAGAGAGATTTGAAGAGGCTATGTGGCTGGTTTTGAAGATAGAGGGCAGGGCCATGAGACAAGGAGTGTGGGCAGCCTACAGAGGCTAGGAAAGGCAAGGGTTCTTCCCTAGGACCCCAGAAGGAATGCACATCAGCAGGCACTTTGATTTTAGCCTAGCGAGACCCATTTTGGACTATGAGATAACAAATTGAGTTTCAGCCACAAGGTTTGTGGTTATTTGTTGCAATAGCCATAGAAAACTAATAACAAGGGTGAAGTGTTAAATATTTCCAAGAGGGAAGGTTTGTTTCCTTTCTCACTGCCAGGCTTGTACTCATAACTATGGGCCTCTGCTTAAATGCTCTCTCTTTTCTGAGGAGAGCTCTCTGCCCCCCTCATGGGAATAAGCAGTCCCCTCCTGTTATTCTCGCTCATGGCACCATGTTTGCTCTTTATAGCACTTTCCACATGAATATCATATTTTGTTGCAATTTTTTCTGCATGTAATTAAAACATAACCTGTTTTGTTTTGCGTCCCCAGAGCCTAATACAGTACCTGAAACTGTTGAATGATATTAAATATTTTCCAAAATATTGATATGTATGTGACAATACCATAAGGACTAAAATTACATTCATTATGCAAACACTCCAAGAATATTTCAGATAAACCTGCAAAATCTGTGCATTTTAGACAAAAATGGACCTTTTGTATTTTGCATGCTCCTAAAATTACATTATATCCCCAAAAAGATGACCTCAAAAGATATTGATACATCCACTCATTATACAAATTCCTATATAACAGAATCCTTTTATAGCTTAGTAGTAATAAAAAGACTATGTCTTTCCATGGATCAGTATTAATTTTTTTAAACTAGTAAATGGGAACTAGCTAAATGAATCCCATTTCTCTTTTCACCTTGGCTCCTAGGAAGCACAGAATACCATTTTGTGCTAGTTTAGAGTACTATGGAGCACAGAATAGGCTTTCTGATCTATTCTCCTTCCTCTTCCCTATCCTATTCCCTCTGCCTGGTCCCTACTAAATTATCTTTTTGACTTGTGTTCCTGAACCTTATTTTAATTATGTTTCCTTTTTATAGTAAGCCACTAGAAGTGCTTTTTGAAAAGAAATTAAAGTACTCTCTGGCTCAGTCAATGAGGTATTGAAGACCAGATACCTGAGTTTTCACAATTTCTAGGTTTTCCTCCATATTTTGTTTGATTTTCTCACCTTAAGAACAGCATCCAAGAGTCATCCTCCCACTGTATAGCTTACCTGGTAACTATTTAAATGAATAAATCATAAATGTTTAAAGCCAAATCTCTTTTTGAACATTATACTTTCTATAAAATGTTTAAAAAAGGAAAATGATTTTGAGTTTAAGGGGAATTGCAAGCATATAGTTGTGACTGTTCTGTAAATGACCATAAGAGAAAGACATATATTTCCCAGCAGGTATATGCTAACATATACCTGGAGAGGTTTCTAGAATTAGAATTAGAAATAGGTTTAGTCAAAAGATAATTTAAAGTGTTTTCAATGAATCTATACCTTTATCTTCAGTTATTCATGAAAAGTACAAATAAGAGCTTTTCTATTAGGGCATGGAGTAATACAAACTAATGTGTAAAATTCATTTTAATATCTGCCTATGAGTCAATCATCTATCTTTATATGTATTTCAGAT
The DNA here is from genome assembly GCA_029593785.1 of Cabassous unicinctus. Taxonomy (NCBI): domain Eukaryota; kingdom Metazoa; phylum Chordata; class Mammalia; order Cingulata; family Chlamyphoridae; genus Cabassous; species Cabassous unicinctus. Next base: position 66,860 of record JAQZBX010000934.1, read on the forward strand.
TTTTTTTAATAGGCTGAATAAAGGTGTTTAGTACTCTAAGTCCAGCACTGGTCTTCTGGAGTCGTGAAGGAAAAATATTCTTTCTCTCAAATCATTGCCACCAGCCAAAGTAAATTCTAAGTTGGGTATTGTGTTTGATATAGACAGTTTTTTTTATTTCCAGAATAAATATGAGGCAGGTGGAATCAAATTATGTTCCTTTTTGAAATCAATGGTTTATACCAGAGACAAATTAAAATTTTAACACCTTTAAAAAAATTTAACAAGGAAAATTCACCTAAAATTAATGAAACTGTGCTACCATATGTTACCTGTAAAATGTGTTATTAGATGAATATTTCAGGTGAATACTTTTAGCTAGCTATTAACTTCTATCATATTTATTTTGAGTTAATTATAAAATTAATTTATTTTGCCTGTAATGATTTTATACGAGAAATGACAACACTAGACTTGGTGCATTAGAAACAACATCAAAACCTCAAATGTTACAATCACAAATAATAACTGTTATATTGCCAAAATGCCTCTTGTAGATTTTACAATCTCCCACTCTAAGAGAAATAATGCTGTTATATAAGAACCTTACTAATAATAAGGAGCTTTCTGATTTTATAGACTAAGTATTTTTCCTAAATGTTATTGCTAAACTACTATCCCATTTCTTGAAAATATAGACATATATTTTGTTTTCGAGACAGTTACCTCACGCTGTAAGAAATGGGCACTCAGGTCAGTACTGGCCCTACTCAAGGATGGTAACTGGGTTCTAATGCAATTTTATGACCAATACAAATTAAAAGGGGAAATCATTTTATCTTACTCTGCAGAGAATTACCAGAATTATTTAGGGGAAATCTTATTTGCCCCAAAGGGACTTTTCAAACTTAAAAAAAAATTAAAACCATGGAGTACTCCTAAAATAAAGACAAAAAACCCATCAGAAAACTGGAATGAAATAATAGACGTAGAGATGGAAATAGAAAACCAAATGCAAGGAAAAACTTTTCTGAAATGTAGGAAAGTTGCTCAACTGACTCATAGTAATATACTCTCAATATTACTCTAATTATTTTAGCCTATATTTTGGAAAAGATAAAAAATGTGATAACATAGTAGTTTGATGAGAGTGAAGGAAAATAAGCCTTCTCATACATGACTGAAACAAGAGTAATTTGGCAATATTTATTAAACTTACAAATGTGCAAACCCTTGGATTCTAGTTCAAGGGCTATATCCTGGATATGCCAGCATTCCTGCAAAATGAAATGTATTCAGGTTTACTTACTGCAGCACTATTTCTAGGAGCAAAGCATTGGAAATAACCCAAATGTTCCTCAATGGGGAATATACATATCTTTAATATTATGGAATATCATGCAATCATTAAAAGGAGGAAATATGGCAAATTACTGATACAGAATGGCCTCTATGACTTATTTTTAAATAAAAACAATCAAGTTGCAGATGAAATTGTCTACTACCATGCTGTTTTATCCTTATTTACTTAAAAGACAAACACTGTTTGTCCATATGGGAATAGGAGTAGAAAGCAGACTTTTATTGTATACTCTTTGTACCTCGTGAATTTTGAACTATGTGAATATATTACCTGTTCAAAACACAAGTGGAAATTTAAAAACATATAAAACAAAAATGGGATTGGCACAGTACACCACCTACTTGTAGTAGTTGTGCTGTGTGTGGGTCAGATGACAATTTAGCCAAAGATCCTGCTGTGCATGTTGCTATAATGAGGAAATACTTAGGTAGAGGTCAGAAACCTGTCACAAGCATTTTCAACTCTCTTTATCATCAGCCAAGCCTTTTGCAATTCACAGTCCTCTTTTCTTGTTCCTCCTTTGACATCCTAAAATAACAAGTGGCAGTGATAGCAACGGTTTGATTCCTTAAATGGACATTCCTACATGTAAGATCATGTTCTCTGGACACTTCCCCTTGGAAGAACTGTGCCTAAATCAATCAATCCACAAACACTTAGCAGTCTAGGACCTGCTTTAAAATGCACGCTCAGTGTTCATGCCATTAATGTGGAGAGAAATACACAATAACTCAATTTTAAAGTATCTCTGAGGACAACTTTTTATGGGAGCCAGAAATGCTGAGTAGGCCTGTTAGTGTCAGCAATAGTGTCCTATATCGAAAATGACAAGTATTCCTGGTGTTAGAGAGCACAATATTTTACTTATTTCTTTTGCTTAAGTGGACACTTGATTGCTGCTTTCATAATCCATATAAATGGTGGTACCTTCAGTTCATTCCTAATTTGAGATTAGTATCAGGGATGAGCTACTTTAAACTAGTTTGGGTATTTTTTTTTTCAGTCCATTGCTGAAAGAAGTTTTAAATTTACAAAGTGACTAAAATAAAAACAAAAACCCCCAAAACCAACTAGTGTGAAGTTACCAGTTTTCGACAGTCACACCTTATGAAGTCTTCAGAAAGTGTGAATACTGATTGTTTTATTAATTTACACTTTTTACATTTCGCTTGGCATTTAAAAACACTTATTTGTTGTTTAAAAGTTTACATGGCAACAAATAATTGTTGCTCTTATCTCAAAGCCAGTGCTATAAGAAACATCAAAATAGAGTGTACTAAAAGAACAGAACACAAAAACAGCACACGCACACACATGGCAAATTAATAAAGCCGTAGAGGAGAATTCTTATTCATCAATATTAGATATTAATTTTTTTTAAAACTCAAGGTAAATAAAGATTATTTCTTCATCAGAAAGGTGTGTTTACCACTATATGTATTGGTATATTTTTCCCAAGTAGGCATAAGCCATCATTCAGTTATATTTCAAATATCAAAAACAAGAGAAAAATCCAATAAATATAAATGAACATGTCAAAATATACAAATAACCTTGCTGGCTAACTTTAAAGGTGTATTATAAAAGCAATTTATCATCAGAGCAGTTTGCATAATTCTAATAACCATTACTGTTTTTTCTATTAATGCTGTACATACACAGTAAAAAAAAGATACTGGAGAGATACCACTAATGAAAAGAAGAAAATCATTATTGCACTTTGCTGGGAATAGAAGTTCTGCTTTCTTATTCTCTCTCTTAAGTCTAGGTTCTTCTGAGCTTTACAATAATACTGAAACAAGTCAGTTAAATCTCACCTCCATTTGGGCTAACCATCAACCAGTTGGACTGGGGAAGGGAATAATTACTACTTGCTGCCCCAAGCCCGTTTCATTACTACTATGAATGAGACTCTCCCAGACTGTAACAGAACACCATGCCATCTTGATATTCTACCCTCACTAACTTGGTCATTTACTGGACTCCTGATGATTTCCCCACATTTACTATGACTTGACACCTGGATTATGGTTTTTCTCTTTGTTCTTTGTCCTGCTGTCATGCTGAGTGACTTCAGAGATCCAGCTGTGGTTGACTTATTTAATATTCTGAACTCTCACTTCTTTAACTCTTCAGCTCCTCTACTTTAGCAACCCAATCCCATGGAGATGATTAACCTCTCTAACTTTATATTCCGGACTTCAGAGTATTACTCCTTGATCAAACCTCCTTGTCTCTCTGATCTCTTACTCTCATATTCCTCAGTCATCTTTTCTTTGACCTTTAGTCCATAAAACACTATTCATTCTCTCAATCCAAATGCCCTCTTCTGTCTTTTCTTATCCAGCTCAGAACCACCATCCACCATTATAACCACTCTCTCATCATTAATCAAAGTGGCCCTTCCCTCTCATCCTTCCCATCAAAACCTCAAGTCAGGGTCAGTCCCAATTTTTGGATTCTCAGAAAATCATATAGCTTTATAGTAGTTTGGTGTCACTATAGATTCATGGTTCCTTTTCTTAGAGAAACCCAAAATTCTTCCTTTTATTACTATTTGGCATACTGTCTAATTTGTCTCTGTTGCTTGTCCAATCTTTGGCTTCAAGTTTCAAATTCCTTGACTGCTTCAGATTCAATTAAGAAAATCAAAACTATTGGTAAGAATTATCTCAGCTTACCCTCCATCCATTAAAAACCATTCCTTTCCATTTCAGTGGAACAGGTTTTCCACCTGCCCAAATCTAATCTTTCCACATGTCTTCAGACTTCATCCTCTCATACCTCCTTGGGGATCCTACATTTTCGATCTTTTTTTTTTTTTTTTTTTTTTTTTTTTGAGGTACCAGGACTGAGGATTGAACCTGGGACCTCATATGTGGGAAGCCAGCGCTCAACCACTGAGCTACATTGGCTCCCCAGAGTTGGTTTTTTTATTTGTTTGTTTTTGTTGTTGTTTAGGAGGCACTGAGAACTGAACCTGGGACCTCCCATGTGGGAGGCAGACACTCAACCACTTGAGCCACATCTGCTCCTCTCAATCACCTTTTCATTTATTTTCTTTCTCTCTCTCTGGACTCTTCCAATATAATCACGCTTGGTATACATATTCTTAAAAAATTTTAAAAACCTGTCACCCCAAATTCTCCTTGAACTGCTGTCCAATCTTTCTTTTTCCATTCAAGACTAACTTCTTGGACACTGTCTACTTCTTTCCTTCCCTCTCTCTCCTCTGCATCTGGCAGTTGGCTTTGTTCAGAAAGACTGAGTTCTATTAGCACAGATTTCTCTTTATTACAGGCAATAATATCAGCTATTTGTTTAAGATGTTGAGTGGTGGTTTATTCCTTGAAAAGGGGCCATTGAGATTGCCTCATATGCCCAACCACATAATGAGTGCAAAGGCTAATTTGTGCCAGTGTGTGAAATTTCAAGGAATAAATTATGCTTGGTAATTTTTAGTCCACATCCTGAACACACTGCTCAGCCTGACTAACCCGGTTAACGTGGTTAGTCTAATTTCTCAGATCCCAACTGGTTCATCCCAGGCTTACGAAAGCTATAGTGTGTTCAAACACATTCTTAACAGAGCAAGGCTTTCTAGTTGGATTGAAGGATAAACCTTAAATTGTTCTCTGCTTAGACATTTAACAGACGAGCTGGTTGTTCTTCACTCTTAATCCTACATCCAGAAACTCTGTAACTAGCTATTTCTCTTAACTCTCAAGCTCATGAAAAATAATCTTTTGTGGTTTCATCTTAATTTAGTCTCATCATTTTTTAATCTCAGTTATATTCCTTTGTTAATTATTCATATCTTCCAGGATCCTTTCCTCATCCCTCTTTTCTTCATGCTTCAAGTGCCATCAAGTGCTCAATGTCTACCTTTGGTCATCAACTCTGTGCTTCCTACATGGATTTAGTCAACAGATGTGCGGCTTCAACTGAGTTCATTGCCAGCTTTCACATGCAACACGTGCAAAATTGCACTCACCAACTTTGCTTCTAAATGTGCTCCTATTCCTGATTTGGTGGCACTTTGGGCACTAGAAAACGTTTCTCTTTCCGTCATCTCCCACCAAGTTCTGCAATTTTTACTACTTAGTTCCTTTTATTTCTCTTTCTTTCCTTTTTACTCTCACCCTCTCTCTTTCTTCCTCTCTCTCTCTCTCTCTCTGCTGCTTCCTCTTTATTCCCTCCTCTTTATACTTATTGTTACAGAATAGTGCTGTTCTTAACTTACCTGGGTTATTACAGGCACAACCTTCAAACAGACTCCAGTTTTTTCCCTCTAAAATCTGTCTCTAAATCAGTAACTTTCAAACATTTCCCCCAAAGTCCGTGGTAAGAAATATATTTTACATCACAAATCAGGGCACATATACACACACACATACAGTTATATAGATAGCACACATCATTTCTTTTTTCTTTCTGTCTGTATATCTAGCTACACATCTTTTTAGTTACAGCTTGATATAACTGGATACATAGTGGAAACACAATTTTCACAAAGTAGAACTTACATCCAAGGCACTTATATTTTCTATTCTATTCTATTCTATTCTATTCTATTCTATTCTATTCTATTCTATTCTATTCTATTCTATTCCATTCTATTCTGATTGCAATTAATGCTAATGCTGGTAACAACCAATTCAACTGATTTCACAGCTCACTAATGGGTCATAATTCAGAGTTTGAAAAACATTGTTCTACATAGCCTGTGGAGAGACATAGCTGAAATTAAAATCTCACTCCACCATTTCCCAAACATTAATCCTTTCAGGTGGCCTCCTGTTGCCTACAAGATAATGTTCAAGATATTGACAAAGCATGGATGACCCATGGAAATATGCCAGTTTTCCCAGCCTCATTGCTCCCCATTCTGCCCTGCACTTTCTACACTATAAACACCCAACTCCTTTCTATTCTACCCTGGAATGGTCCCTTTCTTTTTCCAGCATGCCCACATCCTTCGAACAGTTTTTCTCTAAAATCAGCACCTGGATCATGTCATAGAAAATGTCTGCCACAAGCAGAGTATAGTTATATTTCAGACATAACTGAAGAATGGATAAGGAGCTATAATTCTGGACTGTGATATACTTCTCTCCATTTCTTGTAGCAACCCGCATAGTGTTGATCAAGTAGTAGCTATTCAGTATTTTATTGTTTCCTTCCTTGGTTTCCAAATTCTTCTTTTATCTTAGTACTTCGGTGTCCAAGAAACCACTTAATACCCTCAACACCAATTGTAATTTCTTCTTGCCCATTTTTAAAGACCCTTCAGAATCTGGCTCTATCCATCTTTATTTAATAACAGTGCCTGACTTTGGTACATCTCTTCACTGTCCTTCACTTATTTCATGTTTTTTAAGCCCTTCATCCTGTTAGTACTGTTTACCTCATATATCATACTCATCTTCCAACCTCTCTCCCACCCTACTTTTCCATTTAACTATTTATTTTTCAAAGTTCAGTCAAGTCCCTAATTTTACCCCAAATCCTCTCTGACCCTCCTTGCTGTCTGATCTCAGAAATCATACTTACATTTACCATGCCTCGGTTTATTTAGGTTTAATAGGGGATACTAATAGCTCTCAACCTACTGGCTTGTTGTGAGGATTAGATGGGCTAATACAGATAAAGTACCTGCCACAAGTTAGTGCTCATAAATGTACATCACAGACTCCATTTAAATTTCCCATCTCTAAACCTTTGTTATACATGGACATTTCACATCATTGAACACTTGATAGATTTCTAATTGCCTCATGCTTATAGAACTCCTCTCTATAGTTTGACTATAAATTCCTTGAGGATAAAGGCCTTGTCATATAATGTCACCTAACAAGTTGATAGAAAGAAGTGAGAAAATAGTAACTTAATTAGTGACTGATTTCTTGGATATACTTTATCCCACAAAATCAGTGACCAATTATTCACAGATTAGTAGCATAATCTGAATAATAATTATGATAATGATAATACACCTAAACAGGCTATTTATTTCTGGATATAAAATATACTTTGGTAGTGGCATTTTAAAAAATTACCCCCTGCCTTTTCTTTGAGAGGGATAGAATCAATTGCCAGGTAGAAACAATTTCTTCTGTGTTTCACTGAATGTCAAATGAGGTGACAGAAGGTGAAACAAATAACTAGAAGTTAAAATAAAAGTGTTTCTTGAACCGGCAATGTTTGGTAACATTATCCAATATTTGAGTAAGAATCATCTTTTCATGTGAACTCCATTATAGAGCCATCAAATTGAATTAAGATTTATTGTTGTATAAGACTTTAATGATTGAGTTGGTTGGTTTTGGATTCACAACCATCAGAGATAACTATATTTAAGAACTACACTAACATTTACTGTCATTTGAATCAAACATATAATGACCACCTGTAAACTGTGGAAATAATACTGCTCATTAAAAAGCTTGCTCAGATTCCTTTGGATTAATCATTCTTTTTCACTCACTGGATTATTTTAATATTTCAGAGGCACATACTAACTAACCTCTAGCAATTTGCTATCAAGCTATTTCTTAGCGTTACTAGCAAAGTAGTCATTAAATTAATTTTCTTTTTAAATGCATATGAGAAGATTTTAAATGTGAAATTCCAAAATAAATTTTTGTGGCAATGACATCTACACTTTTCTTGATGCTTTTTAATGGCTTCAGAATATTTAGATATTACTTCTTAATTCCCTTTAAAAAGTCATATAGGGATTTAGACCTATTATGGTTGATTTGAAAGCAGAACAAATTAACATTCAATAGGCTAGTGGTTTTCAACCTCTAGCTGCTCAATAAAATGACCTAGAATTTCTTAAAAATACCAATGCCCCAGGCCTGGTCATTGTCTGGACCCAAGATAATTGTGTCAGACAAGCTGAGGGTGATATCGATCCATCTATCTATCTACTATCTATTTATCTATCTATCTATCTATCTTCTGGACACTTGAGTATAGGTTGTATAGATAATGCTCCTTTAATATCTAATAGTGCCACGTATATTTCCTAAGAACAAGGATATTCCTTTCTGTAACGACCTTAAGTGCAATTATCAAGTTCAAGAAATTTAACATTGATATAAAGCTTATAGTCTATATCACAATTTTAAAATAGGCCCAATAATGTCCCTTTGAGTCTTTTCTCCTCCTTTGCCGGATCCCATCTAGGATCATGTATTGAATTTGGTTGTCATTGTTGCATATATGAAATGTTCCCATTTCAACCATTCTTGTTGTGGCAACCTCACTACCTTCCGTTTTTACAACTTTCTCATCTCCCCAAACAGAAACCCTATACTCCACTATGTATTAACTCATTTCCCCTGCCCCAACCCCTGACAACCTGTACTTTAATTTCTGTCTCTAAGAGCTTGCATATTATCTGATACTTTCTTTGTAGTTACCATGAGGCTTAAATTTAACATCCGAAATCTCTAACACTTTTATTTGCTTTTATACCAACTTAACTTCAATAGTGCACACAAAGTTCCTATACCCCTGCATCCAGCAACCTTTATCTACTTCTTGTTACAAATTATATGTTTATACACTATGAGTCCCAAACCACTGATTTACCTTTACATTTTATAACTGTGCCTTTTAGATACTGTAGGAAGTAATAAGTGGGGTTACAAACCAAAAATATAATAGTACTATTTATCCATGTCATTGCCCTCACTGGAAATCTTTATTATGTTACCTTCAAAGTGTGTGTCTATTTTCCTTTCCTTTCAACCTGCAGAACTCTCTTAAGCATCTTGTCTAGTGGTGACAAACTTTGTTTAAGAATATCTTAATGTCACCTTAGTTTTTGAAAGGCAGTTTGCTGGATATAGAATTCTTGGTTGGCAATATTTTGCTTTCAGCACTTTAAATATGTCATCCCATTGTCTTCTTGCCTCCATGGTTTCCAATGAGAGATTCAGCACTTAATCTTATTGAGACTCACTGGTACATGACCTGTCTTGTGGATTTCTGAATTCTCTCTTTATTGTTGGCATGCATCAATTTGATTATAATATGCCATGGTTTGGGTCTTTTTGGGTTTATCCTGTTTGGAGTTCATGGGCATCTTGGATGTTTATATTCATGTCTTCCACTAAATTTGGGAAGATTTCAGCCATTATTTCTTTGACTATTCTGTCTTCTCTTTCTGGGACTCTCACAATGCATATCTTAACGTGCTTGATGGTGTCCCACAGGTTCTTCAGGCGCTCTACCTCTTCATTCTTCTTTTTGCTCCTCAGACTGAATAATTTCTATTGTCTTATCTTTAAGTTTCCTGATTCTTTTTTCTGCCAGCTCCAATCTCTTGTTGAACCCCTCTAGGGAATTTTTAGTTTCCATTACTGTGGTCTTCAGCTCTGTTTAGCTCCTTTTCATAATTTCCATCTCTCTTTTGATACTCTCTTTGTGTTCATCTATTGTCTTTCTGATTTCCTTTAGTTCTTTGTCCATGTTTTTCTCTTTAGCTCTTTGAGAGTATTTGAGGATCATTTTTTAAAAATTTTCATCTAGTATGTCCCAGGTCTGTTTCTCTTCATTGCTGGTTTCCAGAAATTTAATTTTTTTCTTGTCTGGGCCATTGCTTCCTGTTTCATTGTATGTTTTGTAACCTTTTTGTTGAAACCTGGACATTTTGAAATTTTAACGTGTTATTGCCGGAATTTAGACTCTAAGGCATCTGTTCCTGAAGCTTTATCTAACTAGTGTTATGACAATGTTTTCCTTGGATGCCAGGAGCTAACAAAAAAAGCAAGAAGGAAAATAAGAAAGCACCTCTCAGAGTCTCTGAGGATTGATCTGTGCCAGTGTGTCCATCTTGGGCATGCCCATATCCTAAGAATTCCTCTGTTTACACAGTTAAGAATATCCGCTCTTCCCTAGGAAACAGTTTTCTCATGGGCCCAGGTACTGCACTATATGTCTTACAGCCAGCAATATCTTGCCCCAGGCAGCACAACTTGACTGCTCTCCCATAGCATTCTGTAGGACAGCTCCATGAACTGCCTTCTACGTGCAGGGCAAGCTCTGGGATGGTCAGTACCTCAGGCCATTACCAGAGAGATTGGGTCAGGCAAACATGATCCCAGTATGTGCATGAGGTTACTTGGTTCTCTCAAGAACTGGGACCAGGACTCTGCACTAGGAGTGTAGGTAGGCTCCACACCAAGCCAGTGAGAGGAAGAGGAGGGGGCAGCTAGGGCGTCACCAGATCCTACTGCTTTCAAGTAGCCTTTTTCTTGATTTGGTGCTTCCCCATTGCAGCATTCTTTTAACTGTTTTCTGGAGTTTTGACAAATATGTTTCTGTCATTTCTTGATGGTTGTTCAAGGCTTCTGTGGGGGGATAGAGCCCCGAAGTGTCTGTCTCACTATGCCATCTTGACTGGGGTGGGCTGGTGCATCCATATATATGTTATAGTTACCTGTATGATTGTAATTATGTTAAGAACTACTGGCCTATGCAGTTCATGAATGTTTTATATTGAATGTTGTTTTCCTTTCACTTTCAAGGTGATACGAGATATAGTATGGTCTTATTTATTTAAAGTTCTACTAATTCCCATACTCTTCCACCATCTAAGTAATGGGAAAACTGAGTTCTCCCTGAGACAGTCAGTGCCTACCTTGCAACCCCTCACTTGTCCCCTTCTCCCACTCTTCCACTCTTCTTCCCCTTGTTTTGACTCCTCCTACATCCTTCCCTACAGGATTTATGGTGTGGGTGCTGCACAATAAGAGTTGTCACTCCTTTCCCAACCTGTGTCAATGGTTGTTCTTGAGATGGAAGCAGATGAGGGGGGCGGGCTAGGAATAGGATGGTTCATCAAGAACCAGATGAGGGTGGATAGTTGAGGAATCACCTCAAACACCTTCCTGTGTCCCTACTGTTTTATATAATATAGCTTGAAAAAATATTATGTTGCTTTACCCAGTAATCCACTCTCCATTGTGTATCTTCAATCATTTAATATTTCTAATTTCACTGGGATGGGGATGATGGTTACTGGAGGTAATTAAACTACCTTGCAGGGAGTGGATGTAGTGCAGTGGTTGAGCCCCTGCTTCCCATGTATGAGGTCCTGGGTTCAATCCCCAGTACCTCCAAAAAAACAAACAAACAAACAAACAAACAAACAAAAAACAAAAACCTACCTTGCAATTTGTAAGAAGTATTTCTAAATGTCCACTTAAGGGACAGATTTCTGAAAAAAAAATCTTTAAAAATATAACACACTAAATAAAAATAAAAATAAAATACAAGACCTGAACATACAAGCAAAGTCTTGCAACTTAGGCAGCAGGACCCTATTCTACTGTGTATTTTCCTACCAGGTAAATTTGCTACTATTTCTCTAAATATCTTTTATCACTAAATACTTATCAGTTATAGTATTCCTGGATGGAACAAGGGCAGCAACAATCAAGTTAAAATCTGAAATGTCTAATTCCAATAATACAGAGTTCAATAAATTAGAAAGTTAAAGAAAGAACTATTTTTAGCATAACTGGGCATTTAAGTAAAAGCTTGTATTTTAATCAATATAAGTTCAAAATAGTGGTTGATTTAAATCATTGCTTAAATCATTTAAAGGCAGAATTGAGTAGAAAAACAAAGCATTATTTTGACTCCTTGCTTGGAATGAATTTCTAATGTCATTAAAAGCAGACTATAAATTTTAATATTAATAAGTGGGAAGAGGACGATGAATTTAAAAAATGATGATAAACAGTGAGTTGTTCAAAATGCTTCTGGGTGCTAAAGTTTTAAGTTAAATACATATTGTGGGGGGAAATATAGTACTTGAGAAGAGCAAAGACACCATGTACATGAATTGAATGTTTATCAGTTTATCATTTTTTCAACAATTCTTGATATCCTATGTGAAAGCACCTTGCAGTCATTAGTTGTTCTCATCCGACTTAACAGTGTCCCAAAAGGTTAAGAGAGTTGCTCAAAGTCACACAGCAAGTAGGTACCAAAAGCAACATCAAATACGGATAAACTGACTTCAAATTCAGTGCTCTTTCCATCACACTTCTGGACTCATGTGGCTGCCTAGGACTACATGAGCTAGATGTTTGGAAGTTTACTTACTGCTATCTTGCTAGAATTGCCATGGCAGTTGTTTTTGTTTCCTAGGCTGCTCAAGAAAATACCATGAAATGGTTCAGCTTAAACAATGGGAATTTATTCACTCCATGGTTTTGAGGACTGGAAAATGTCCAAATCGAGGCATCATCAAAACGATGCTTTCTTCCTAAAGACAGGCTACTGGCCATCCTTGGCTCCTCTGCCACATGTCAAGGCACATAGTGGCGTCTCCTGGTCTCTCACTTTTCTCTGGGGTATTGTTGATTTCAGCTTCTTGCTTCCATGACTTTCTCTCCCTCACTGACTGAATTTCATTCCCTTATAAAGGGCTCCAGTAATAGGATTAAGACCCGTCCTGATTAAGGTGGATCACACCTTAACTGAAGTAGCTTCACCAAAAAGTCCTACTTAAAATGGGTTCACACCCACAGAAATGCATTAAATTTAAGGTCAGGTTTTTCTGGAGTACATACAGTTCCAAACCGCCACAGCAGGCATTTGAGAACATACTACTGGTGGGTATAAAGCCTTTTTACTCAAAGAGTGGTCTACAGACCAGCAGCATGTGGTGCTGAATCTAGTGCTCCCCCAGACCTAACTAATCAGAATCTTCATTTTTAACAAGATCCCTAAAGAATTCTTATGCTCCTTAAAGTATGAAAAGCAGTAATGTAAAGAATTCCAGATGTGAAATCAGCGTGCCTGAATTCAGTCTCAGCACTATATCTTAGAGGGTTATTCCAATGGTTATATGAATAAAAGTACTTGTAACCCAGTAGGCATTTAAGAAATACATATTGAATCCACGAGAAAACTCACATGTATAAAAACCAGTCCCAATGCTCTGACAATTTGGTGAAATCTCAACTTCCTGATTACGTTGCACAAAGAAAAACTTGTATTAGAACAGTTTAAATTAAGCTTTCTGGGATATCCACATTTTCATGCCCTAGAGCTTTGCTACAGAACTATTCTCAGCAGAGCAATTATAGGTGAGGCTGCCCCATAATGAGATATCTTTGCTACTTCATTAGATAAACCCCCTTGAATGGGCTCCAAAATGGACCTGCCTCATACTAAATTCCATTATCCTGGAAGTAATCTTATAACAAGGCCCTGGTGCAGGTTCAATAGCCTGGATACCTAACATTTACCATAAAGAGAATGTGTTCTAGAACAGTGATTCCCAAAAGCTGGTTCTCAGACCAATGCTTTAGTGATCTAAGGGGGAATAAAAAAAAAATGAAGACAATGTAGTGAACTTTTCATAAAAGTAAAATAAAATTTATTTTAAAAATAGCCTTCATTTTGAGAATATGCTTTTTCTATTTTTCCCTCCCTCCCTCTCTCTCTCCCAACCCCCTTCCTTTCTTTTTGGTATTAAGCTGTTTCTTATTTTATGAAATAATGGTGATAATAGGGTGATTTTGTAATGTTCTTATACAATAAAAATGCAACATCTTCCCACTGCCCCTTTATTAAATTTTACTGGTCCTTGAAATTTAAAAAAAATTTTGAACCATTGTTCTAGAAACAACTGCTTTAAAGGTATTGTTTACAGAACTCTTTAAATTAGGGAGCAAATGGCAAAATGTTAATGAGAGGACTCCTCCGCTCAGTGTAGGCACATCTCAGAGTGTGATGCTCCTGACACTACAGTGTGCACAAGGATCACCTGGGATTGCCTTAAAATGAAGATTCTGGCTCTGAAACCAGAAAGCATGGGGTCAGATGCTCACTCCACCCCTTCTCCTTGTTTTCCCTTGAGCAAGTTACTTAACCTGTCTATCCCTGAGTTTTCTTATTTGTAACAAAGGAATAATAATAGTCCTGTCTCATAGGATTGTTGTGAGAATAAAATGGAGTAATGAATATAAATATTCTCAGAATATAATATACAGAACCTGACACATAGAAAGAGCTCCATAAATGTGAGTTATTACTCTAACTTCACAGATGCATGACTGGAGTGCCAAGATATTAAAAAAAGATTAGCGGGGGACGGATGTGGCTCAAATGGTTGGGCATCCATCTTCCATATGAGGGACCTAAGTTTGAACCCCGGGACCTCCCAGGGAAAAAAAAAAAAAAAAAGATTAGCACCTCAAGGGGTTCCTCCGTGATGGATTCAGAAGAATTGGAAGTTCTGCTTGGCAAGGGGTAAGCTTTGCCTGTCTTCTTTGGCTGGCTCAGTGGGAATGTTTGAAATGGTGACCATTGAAGGGTGCATATAGATCTCTTCAAATTCAAAAGGTATAAGTCTTTTAATTACTAAGACCCTATGATTAAGATTGAAGTGATGGCATTGTTTAGGCTGCATGCCACAAACTTAGAAGAAACCTTGATCAATTTTTAAGTGTATTTTTTTTTTCTGTAAATGAAAAGAAACATTACTACATACCCAGACTTTCAGTTTTCCCACAAGGCTTTATTTCATTAGGATTTATTCTCCCTCATGAAAGTACAGCCAGAACATTTAATAATTTATCTCTTCCTACTTTTTATTGATAGCCAAGCAATTTATTGAATAGTAGTATGTGTTGCCTAGTATGCAAACACAATTGAAGGAGACAAAAGTCTTGTATTTTTCCTTCTATAACCTCATTTATATTTATATTGGGTGAATTTGTATAGTTGCCTTTAACAAGTTACAGGAAATAGCATGTAGGAATGAAAATATGATATAACATGGGTTAGTGTTTTATCTTTAGCTTATACTTTTTGCCCTACTGGTTTGGCTTCTGATGTTCACACAAACACAAAAGCAAATGATGAATGATTTTAATAAAATGACAAAGACTGATGAGGTGGTCACAGAACTAAGGACTTATCTTTCTGCATAACTGTTTCAATTTTATATAGTAAAAAGAAAACATAGAAAAATGTTATTTCATTATGCAAATTTAATATATATTAACACATACTAATTTTAATATTTATTTAAAATTACTATTATATATTTAAATAAATGCCTGCTGTGTTCTGAAATCCTAAAGGACTAACGGTTGTCTGCTTTTAGGAAGCTAAACTTTTATCTCCTGAATCAGCACATATCATTTTTCTTAATCATTATAAAACATTACCATGAATTTACCTCCCTAGCTATCATCAACTGTATTATGAAAGCAAAAGGAGTCAATGCTTTGTCAAGAGTGCAAGGAAGCTAACATAAAACCAGAATGTTCTTAATAGGTATATTACATGAATTGAAAATTATGATATCTATTAGTAAATATTTACAAATCTCAGAAGCCTTCTCTGAGTTCTTACTTTTTTTTTTTGTCACCTTAACCTGTAAGCACAACCAGCTTCCTGTACACTCCTTCAGCAGACTTTTGTACTGTCCATTCAGTAAGCATTTTGTACACCTCACAAGGCTTCCTAAATAATAAGCACTCTTTGAACTCTTTGGGAGAGATGCTAGTTGTCCTTCAATATCTAGTT